>JAUUDW010650575.1:0-10644 GCA_032361385.1 Panulirus guttatus | reverse complement strand
TGAAGAGGAGTTGCAGAAGGTTGTAAGTGTGTTGTATGATATGTGTAAGTAGAGAAAATTGAAGGTAAATGCAAGCAGAAGTAAAGTAATTGTGTGTGAAAGTATGGATTTTGTAAAACCATATAGAGTGAAAGAAAAAGTTTACTAAATTGTGCTGTAGATATGGGGGTAAAAAGACTAGAAAAAGTTAGGGAATTTAAGTATCTAGGAGCTGTCTTGGGTAAGTGTGGTGATATGGAAGGAGAGGTGAGGGAGAGAGCAGTACAGGGTAGAAGAGTCATTGGGTCCTTTAATAGAAAATTGAAGGGTAGAGGTGTAAGTATGGAAGTGAGGAGAGGATTAAGGGACAGCATAGTCCTCCCTACCCTGACCTATGCAGCCAAAACATGGACATGAATGAGGCACAGAGGTCAAGAATCCAGGCTGTAGAAATGAGCTATTAAAGAAGAGCATGTGGTGTGACTAGATGGGATGAAGTAAGAAATGAAAGGGTGTATGAGAGATGTGATATGGCAAAAAATGCAAAGGGAGTGAATTGTGGTGTGGTAGAATGTGTGAAACGTAATACTTTGAGGTGGATTGGGCATGTGGAAAGAATGCAAGACTAGGAGTTTACAAGGAGAGTGTATGATAGTACAATTGATGGGGTTGGTGTTTGGGGAGAGTGTATGATAGTACAATTAAAGGGGTTGGTGTTAGTGGAAGACCAACTGTGACATGGGCAAATAGGGTGTAGGAATATTGGAGGTAGAGAAACAGAGGAAGCATGCAGGGAATGGTGTATGCAAGGATCATGTAAGGGCAGGGATAAGTGGAGACTTTTTCTGTGGCCACCCCTTGATAGGAGTTCCCGGAGGGAGCAGGGAACGGGTGTCAGAGATATATAGGTAGATAGATAGATAGATAGCTGGTACATATTTCTTGGTAATTTTACAGTTGCAGATATCTCATGCTGGGGTAGGTCTCCTCTCTGTTAATTGACAATAGGTCAACAATCTTTTTGGTATTCCATTTGTACACGTTCCACAGAAATATTGCAGCTGTAAGTGTCACATACTGGGGCAGGTCTCATTTCCATTAAGTGACCCAGTCCTTAGTCAATAACAAAGTTTCACAATGGTGATTCCTGTTGAAAGAGGAAGGCCATGCTCCACCATCTTTGTTTTATCCTCCTTAGTTTGCTATTGCTTTGGGCCTCCAAATCTTATCAAGCTTACCATTTACATTAAATGTATTTATTCTGCCCATAAAATTTCTGAGTTATTTCTTGATGATTATTTACCATTTCCCACAATACTTAGGTAGTGCCGGGAAAAGATGAAGAAAATGGCCTCACTTGCTCACATCCAGTCTCAAGTAGTCTTGTATAATGTAGAGAAACCACAGCCCCCTATCCACAACCAGATCCCACAGACCTTTCTGTGGTTTGATGTAGCTGCTTCATATGCCCTGGTTCTGTCTTTTGCCAGCATTTCTCCCTCTGTATACCACATCACTCCAGCTCACTCTGTCTTGTGCATGCCTTTCACCTTCTTGCATATACAGTCCCCAAGCCCTCAGAACCTCATTCACTCCATTTTTCCATCTCCAATTCAATCTCTCCCTTCTCCTTATTCCTCCTGCTTCTGACTCTATATCCTATTTGCCTCATTCATTTCTCCATATATCTGAACCATTTCATGATGCCCTCCTCATCTTTCTGAGCCATGCTCTTCTTGTACACCATACCTCCCTCTTGACCTATTAATTCTTAGGTGGTCAACTCTCCTCACATCACATATTGTCCTCAAACATTTTATTACCAATACAGTCACCCTCCTGTATATTCTCACCAATAGCCCTTGCCTCATTTCCACAAACATGCCTTGTAACACTATGTGGTGACCTATCCTTCCTCACATTCCTCAGTGCTCCTAGGACCTGCACCCACTCACCCACCCAATGACTCACTTCAGCTTCACATGTTCACTGCAAGTTATCTAGAACACTTTACTTTCTTCAAGTTTTCTCATTTCAAACTCACACCCCAACAAACCTGTCTCTCTCCTCTGCTAAACTCTTTCACTTTACTTTTATTCACATTTACCCTGAATTTTCTTCTTTCACACATGCTCCCAGATTCAAGCACCAACTTCTGCAGTTTCTCAGTTGAATATACCACCAGCATCAACAAACAGCAACAGACTAACCTCCCAGACCCCCCTAAATTGCATTTCCTGCCCCTTTCTCCAAGACCTTTGTGTTTACCTCCCCCACTACCTAATCCATAGATAACTTTAACTGCCACGGTGACATCACATACCCTCTCGCTGACTCACCTTCACCAGGAACTACTCACCCTCGTCTGTACCTACTTGCATACAATTCTTATTCTCTTGATGAAAACGCCTCACTGCTTCTAATAGCCATCCTCCCACATCATTTATTTGTTGCACTTTCCACAAAGCATCTCTATCATCTCTGTTGTTTGATTTCTTCAGATTCATAAATGCTCTATACATATCTCTCTGTCTCTCTTTCTCACCTACATTCTCCTAGGCACTCCTGAAACCACATTATTCCTCCCAATCCTATGTTCTTTGCTTGCAACCACCCATCTAGTCACCATATATCCTTACAACTTGTGAGGTATACTCAACAGAATTATACCTGTGTAATTTAAGTACTCGCCTTTGTACCTTTGCCTTTATACTGTGGCACTGTACATGCATTTTCCCAATCCTCAGGCACCTTACCATGATCCATACATTCATGAAAATCCTAACTAACCAATCAATAATACAATCATCCCTTTCTAAAAGAATTCAACTGCAAAACCATCCACTTCAGCCACCTTGCCTTATTTCTTCTTATGCAAGGCTTCCATCTCCTCATCTCTTTTCCCCAAACCACTTGCCATGACTTTCTCACTTCTTATATGTCGACCCAAACAACCCACATTTGCTACCCTGTAATCAGGTATATTCAGCAATCCTTCAGAGTACTTATTCCATCTCTTCTCATGTCTTTCTACTACTGCTTCCCCATTTACCCTCTTCACCAGTGTTTCCATTTGTTCTCTTGTTTTTCTCACTCTGTTAACCTCCTTCCAAAGCAGTTTCTAATTCTCCTTGAAGTCTATTGGTACTTGCACACCTGAACTCTTATTTGCCTTCTTTTTCATCTGCTGCATTTCACTCTTGACCTCCTGCTGCTTTCTCTTATACTCCTTCCAATCACTTGCATTCCTTCCCTGTAAGTACAACCCATATGTACACCTCTCTTTTCTCTTTCACTAGGAACTTTCCATATTCTGCATACTATACACATCTCTTGCACATGCCAGAATACTATATACTTCTCTTGCACATGCTAGTACTGCTTTTGTAAATACCTCCCATTCCTCACCCAATCCCCTAGCTTTGTTTACTCTCATCTTTTGCCATTCTTTACTCACACTTTCCTGGTATCTCTTCACACAACACTGTTCCAGGCTCATGTACTTTCACCACCCTCTTCTTGTATTGTCACTTTCTAAGAAATAAGAGGGGAAGGAGCCAAGCAAGGATTTTTTCTTGGAGTTGTAGGTTCAAGCATCTGAATGAGTATGGACATAACCAGGATGAAAAAAAAGGGAAAGATTTGTGTTACATTTAATAAAAGAAACCTAGATATTCTGTCAACAAGTTAAACAAAGCTGAAGGGGAAAGGTTAGAATGGGTTGGGGATATACAGAGGGTAAAGCCTGGGGCTAGTTAGAGCATAAGAGAAAAATAAGGAGTAACACCTCTGATTGAAAATTAGTGGGGAAATGTGTTAAAGATCATAAGGAAGTGACTTCAAGATTGACACCTGTTAGAATGTAATCTGATCATGAAAGGTGGATGATTGTTTGTGCTTATGCACCAGGTAGTGAGACAGGTGGAGACAGGAGTTTGTTGCTAGAGATCAAATCTCGATGCCAAGGGATCTGATTGCAAGTTTGGATGATTTGGCAATTAAGGGCTCTCTTGGGCTCCTCCTAGAATGTAGCCATATAATTTTGAGCAATGGTCTTAGTTTGCTGTCAAGCTCAAGAACAAAGGAAATGAGTGTGAAGAAAAACTTTTGTGAGCTTAGACAGAGGTGAGCAGAGGACATAGTTGTCATTCCACTTGCTCTTTATTTTACTTTGTTAGGATAAGTATTCTGTGTTTGTTTATTAGGTAGAGAAGGCTTGAAGTTATATGTGGCCATCAGTTGGTTAATTTTGGTATCATTATTTACTCTTTCTGTTAATGGTATGGCACTTTGGTTTTAGGACTTTCTAATGCATTGTGTTGTTCAGATTGAAGTCTAAGTGGAGCTTTCAACATAAGTCCTTTGCTTGTCCTAGGCTATTTGGGTTCAGAAAAGCTTAGGAATGAAAACTAGAAAAGCTTAGGAATGAAAACCAGAAAAGCTTAGGAATGAAAACCCATCTTCTTACCACTTTACTATCTTGAAATTTACATCTTGCAAACATTTGCACTCATTCTGTACTCTTTAACTTGGGTCAGGAAACCCTTTGATAAAGTAGCAATGGAGAATTTATTACAGGAGTTGAAAGCTCAGAGAAGGAAAGCTGCAGGAAGAGGTAGTATGTTACTTCCTGTTGCTAGTTGTATCTTTTCATCTTAGTAGTGTTTCTCTGGACAGCAGGAACCCAGCCATACTACCCTATAAATGAGTACTGGATATTCAGAGCTATTAATAATTGTGTAGCTCTGCATTCATTCATCATGATATATGTGTTGATATTATATTTTTGCCAAAAGTCATATACAGTTTGTGTAGTTTCATACCGTGCTTCATAAGTCAATCTGTAGTTTTTTAGTGGTAAACCTCTGCTGTAATTGATAATGATTTTGTCAGTTGATTGCTATTGTGTTAGTAGAACTGTAATGAATTAATTTCTTTCCCCCATTTATTACTAAGATGCCTGATTTCTGAATTATAAACATATCCTAAATTTAGTTAAGTTAGAAAATTAACTAGAGATTTGAATATAATCAAGATTACATTGTTTTGGTCTCATGAATATTTCTAGGGTAAGGAATGGGAAGGATTTATATTATGGTATTGACTTATCTGTTACTTATTGTAGGTGGAACTGATATTAGCACAGCTGGATGGTCTTTCTTATGGTTACAATAAGACTTCTAAGGACCCAATTGAACAAGATTCCATTTTGTAAGTATTATATCTTGTTCTCTTTTACCAAGTGAATGTAATGTATTCATGTCAGAATTTTTATTTTCTTTAATTGCACTCTCATTCAAGAAGAATTATGATTAGTTTTTTTTCAGCTTCTAGTATGCAACTTTAAGAACGACAAACTGTGTTTATTTTAGAGCAAGGAAAAATGCAGACTCAGAATGTAGTTTATTGGACACCAGATGATGAAAGTTCAAGATTTTGTATATTTAGATAACATACTGATGAATAATCAAGGTTGCTTTAGCATTGTTGAAGGTTTTAAGTTATCTCTTTCATCAGTTGAATTAATGAAAAATCCATATCTCTCTTGACAATGTATTAGTCACACGAAAGTGCACTTGGGACTTATTGTATATTTTGTTTAATCATTATCAGCATATACTAGATCAGGTGCATAACTATTACCCACTGCAATATATGTAATTACATTTAATTTTATCTTTTAAATTACACTGTTGAATTCCTTTACCACTGTATCGCTTTCACTGATTCATGTTCTTACCATTGTAACATCATTTGTCACCATCCCAGATGTGCTATTCTTTACAATAGTATTTTGATTTTACACTAGTGCTCTCTTTGCTTGCAGTAATTTTTTAACCACCCCATTTTTTTTAGAGTATATCAGCCTTTCATGAGGCAAGACAGAAAACAGGATTTGAGCATAAAACTTTTTGCTGTCAAGGTTTTCAAACTATTAACACTGGAAATTTTCCTTATTTCATGATACCAGCACAGAAATGGGATTGTACCTGGTTCATCAAAATGTCTGCTATTCATATGCTTGGTCGCTACTTTGTGGCACTTTCAGTCACAGGAATGGAGTGGTCACCTAATACCTCATGAAAAACCTGTCACACAGTGTAAAGACTATATAACAGAAATTATAGAATTGTTAAGGACTTTTTTTTTAAGTATTTTATGCAAGAATAACAGTTAATGAGTTATTTTTTTAAACTTATCTATGTGCTCGATGATAATTTTTGTTTATAAGTGTTGCTTACAGAAGTTCTCATAGTGATAAGCATTAGATGATGCCAAACTTGGCTTATATAGATGGAGAACAATTGATAGTGAGGGGGAATCTTCCAGATTGCTCTTTTACCCATATGTTTTTTTTCATAAGCTTTTGCAAAAAGTTTTTATGTGTACATTTTAGTGATTTGTATCTCTAAATTTCTTCGCTTTTGAATGGATACCAATTTGGCCTGTTTATTCCTGTGTGGTTAAGTTCCTTGTTTTGATATGTATTTCCTTGACACTGCATGACTAATCTAGATGCTTTGTTTTTTATCACACTAGTCAAGTATGTAAGAATTGCTTAGAATATATCAAAATGATAGAGAGACCCTTTAATGGTCTGGTGTGTTATAAAAGAATCAGGGGATGAGCACAAAAACCTTCAGAAAAGACTAGATAGATGATTAAAAGTAGTCCCAGATGAACTGTAGATTGACAACTTTGCAATTTATGTGGTGGTGGAGAATAACACCAATATTAAACAAATAGTATATGGAGAGAGTGCTGTCGTGCTATCCCTGCCTCATGGTAAATTCTCATCGCAGGTACTCACAGGTAGGTGGTCCTATCAAAAACCAAAACCTTACTCATACTGGCATTTAACTTCCCTCTTTTACACACCATGTACAACACATATACCACCTTCTACAACTTCTGTTCCCTTTCCAGTAGCAACACTGAATCATCCAGGTCTATCTATCAAACTCAAGTTTTGGTTCTCCTTTCCTCATTCTTGCTTTCATCTCTGTTACTGCCCTATCCATATATGCATTGATAAGGCATGGGGATATAACTCAGTCCTTTCTCACTTCCATGTCTGTCTCAAAACTTTTGCTTAACCTATCATCCACTTTCACACATGCTTTGCTGTTTTTGTAGAAAGATTTTGTTGCATCCAGCAGCATTCATCCCACACTATTGTTTTTCAGTACCCCCACAGTGCATTCCCATGCTCTTTATCATATACCTTTTCAAGTCCAGGAATGCTTCATACAATTTTCTTTCTGCCATAGCTTTTCTTTTGGTATCTTCACAGAGAAATTTTGATTTGCATATCCTCTGCCTTTCCTAAAACACCTCTACTCTTCACATATCATGTATTGTACTATTTTCTTCACTATCTCTTTAACCTTCATGCACCTTCTCTGGTATGACTGATAACCTGAACCCTTTCAGGATAAAGTAATACATTTGTTTTAGCTTTATTCCTGCAACACAATGCTATATGCTTCTGATCTCATTTACTTTCACAAACAGCCTTGAAAGGATCCATTGGTCTGTTGCTGTTTGAACTCCTTTCCATTATCACTTATTCTGTACAGTCATATGCCGTGCTTATTGATACTCATGTCTCATCCATGGATATCCCTTTGCTGTCCTCCAGTACCCTCGTCATTTGATGTCATCAACTCGATAGGGTATTCCTTCCATTGTTTCAACATTTCATCAAATTTAATCAAAAAGTATCCACTTGCATTTAATGTTCTTCAACTTTTGCTGTTTTAACACTTCTCTCCATTAAAGTTTCATATTCTACACACAGTTTTCACTCAACTTCCTTCTCAAATTTTCATCTAATTTTATCCTTCCTTTTTTTATCATGCACTTCACTCTGTCATCACATTCCTTATACTCCTGTTTCTTCCCTACCCCAACATCTGACAGATTCAGCTGCAGAAGAGGTTATCTATCTATCTCTCTGTATATCTGATCCATGTTCCAACTAGAACTCCCTCAAGGGGAGGCCACAGCAACAGAGTCTTCATAACTAGTGAACTCCTGTGCTGCTTCCTAGCCTTTAGTGCCTCACCCTTAACAGGCCACTGGAAGGGCAACTCTAGCACAGTGTTTGCATAGGCTCATACCTAATGTTCCTACTGACTACTTCTACTTAATGCTTCTACTTACTACTTTTACCTTATATTTCTTTCTAATGCTCCTACTACTTCCATGTACTGTTCCTACCATTTTGCCAAAAGGCAGGGTTAGCACATAGTGCTCACCACAAGAAAATCTAGAGTTATGAATAGTGAGATGTGTGAGTTAAGTGTAGTCAAGTGTTTTGTGTGACAAGGAGAAATTGTAGATTTGTGAACAGAATGCCAGTGGTCCATGTGTGGGTGAGACAGAAAGAGAAAAACAGCTACCTAGGTCAGAGGAGTGCAGTTTGACAGCCAATGAAGTGTTGGCTCACTGCACAGCCTTCACTAACCCTACTGGTAATATACTTCCCTGGTCAGATAATAGTTTTAGTTATTTCCTTTGAAGTTTCTTGAATTCCTGATCTTTCATTTACATTAGCTGCTTCTCATCCATTACTGTATCTTATTTGGCTTTCATCTGCACCCAGTGGATCACTTGATCCAATTCCATTCTTTTTTTCTTTCTTTTGATGTTTATGATTTTTTCCTCATGCCTTTTGTCTAGAGATGTTAGTGCATTATATTTCCCTGCTTCCATACCTCCTCTCAGTTGGCCTGTAATCTTTCTTAGGCGTTTAAATTATTCAGCCACCCAATCTCAATTTTTCACTTTACTTTGGTTTACCCCAGTGTTTTCCATCCTTTGATGGTTGTAGGTTTATTCATTGTCTCTGAGATCACCTGCAACTTTAATTGGAATTACCACTAGCACTAATGTGGCCTACTGTACTGACTGCATGTGGCTTGGATAGATTCACTCTTTCTTCAAGCATCAGATTTACTGTCCCATTACAGTAATTAACTAATATTATATTAAGTGAGATAATAGTATCTGGTTACTAAAGAGAATACATTTAATTTCAGGTGGATGAATTTGATGGGTGATTTAGAAGATCTAGAATCGGCTTTAGATCCAAATATTCAAAACATGAGCATAGAGGAATGGGTTAAATCTGGTCACACCATTCAAGATGGCCATTGCTCAGCACTCATTAAGGTCCTCCCAGGCAACACAGATCTCTATACCTCACATGTTACGTGGAACTCGTAAGTGACAGATATTCTGTTCATTGTCTCTTCATCGCCTGTGTTATTGAAAGAATTGAGAAAATGTTAGAAAATGGTGTATATATAGCATTTATTGACCTAGAAAAGGTTTATATAAGATTGTATTGGAAATTCTTGTCTAATATCTTAACTCTCTTAGGGTTTCCATATATGTTTTACATGTTTAAATTTCTCCCTCTTAAGGATATCTAAGGCATTTTTCAAGCAAAGTATTACATATCATTGGCTTTCACACGTGTCGAAATTATTCTGTTTTCTATAAATGATGTAAAAGCTTTATATTTTTACATAAGCACACAGAAAAATGACCTAATTTTTCTCATGATTTCAGAGATGTTTATTTTCATAAACATTTATTAAGGACAAAATCTAGATAAACTTTTCTGGATCATTTCGGTAAAAAAGAGGTATATTTGTCTCAGTAGACATGCATCTTATTGAAAAAATATAAATATGGTTGGTGCTTCCTTTAATTACCTGAACTAGACCCGCAGAGTCAAAGCTCATGAAAAAGTGACCCAGCCTGATACGCTTGACATTTCGTGTTTTTTGTCAGAAAGGGATTTAGCTAGTCAAAACTAGTTCAGAATGATTTCGGGTTTTAACTGCAATGTATGCAAACAAAAAAAGAAAATGAAAAAAGAAAAGTTCCCAGAGAGATTTAAGAGTTTCATATATATTTGAAGGAGTAAGGTATTCTTCAGAAATAGGATTGTTCTGAGTAATCAGTAACCAGTTTAATGTTTATGGAAGACAAGTATGTATGACAGAAGCATATGTAAGTCATAGAGTGGGTGAGTGGGTGAAGGTTCTGGGAACATTGAGGACTGTGGAAAGAAAGTTTGTTTTATGGGAGGGTCAAAATGGGTATGGCTGGATGTATAGTAGTCCCAGCAATGTTGTACGAATGCAAAGCCTGGGCTATGGATGAAGATGTGTTTGAAATGAAATGTTTGAGAATGTGTGGTGTGAGGTGGTTTGGTCAAGAAAGTAATAAAAGGGTAAGAGAGTGGTGTAGTAACAAGAAGAGCATAGTTGAGAGAGATGAAGAGGGTTTGCTAAATTGGTTAGGACATTTGGAGAGAATGAGTGAAAGGTGGAGGGGACAAGAAGGGAGAGACCTAATTGGAGATGTAAGGATGGAGTGAAAAAGATTTTAAGTGTCTGGGGCCTGAACATGCAGGAGGATGTAAGTGTGCTTTAGACAGATTGAACTGGAATGATATGGTATAAAGGGGATGTCTTGCTATCAGTGGACTGAACCAGAGCAAGTGAAGTAGCCAGGAAAGTCTTGGGAAGGTCTTTGGGGCTTAATTGTGGATAGGGGCTGTGGTTTTAGTGCTTTGCATAAGACAGCTAGAGAATGGATATCAGTGAATGTGGCCTTTCTTTGTCTGTTCCTGGGGTACACAAAATC
>JAUUDW010650574.1:0-18070 GCA_032361385.1 Panulirus guttatus | reverse complement strand
TGCATCTGGTTTGTTCCTCAGAGCACTAAGAATTTGCTCTCCTCATTACTTAGATAAAGAAATAAATATTGTTATGGCGCCATCAATCTCGCCATGCATGTTGCATAGATGTACCAAAGACACTCTCCCTCCCATATTTCTGCAAGTTACACGGCTTTTCCACTCTCACTCTCCTTCCCGAATATTTGCATGTTGTATAGTTGTGGCACTGTCATTCTCCCTCCCATATAGTACCTGCATGTTACTCGCCTGCACCATTCTCACTCTTCCGTCCAGACATCTACATGTTGCACATCTGTATCACTGTAACTCTGTCTCCCACATAACTGAAAATTACACGGCTGCACCATTCTTGGTGTCCTCCAACTTTTCTGTATGTTGCATATCTGTACCACTGTCACTTTCCCTCCCGCATATCTGAACGTTACACGGCTGCACCACTCTCACTCTTCCATCCACATATTTGCAGGTTGCATAACTGTACCACTGTCTCTCCACCTCCCACATGTCTGCACGGTACACGAGTGCGGCGCTCTCACTCTCCTTCCCATACATCTGCATTTTGCATGATCGTAACTGCGCGTTGCACGGCTGTTCCACTGTCACTCACCCTCCCCATGTGCCCGCTAGAGAGTAGGAACAGAAGGAAGCTAAAGGCCGTCAACGGCGGCAACTTGAGGTTCCCCGGCCTTCCAAGGGGAATGTGAACCTCCCGGACATCGCCCTGACTCAAGACCAGGAGGACGTGTTGACCCTTGGGTTAAAGCGTCACGTCATGTTATGTGCAAACCGCGCCCTCACCAGAAGACTCTAGAGGTCAAGATCCTCCTCGACGACGCCCATCGGCTTGTGAAAGAGAAGAAGGTCGGTCGTCGCCGGACTACCGTCAGACGAACAGATGAGGAGGCTGCTTGCGTGCTCATCCCCGCTGAGGAGTACGTAGAAAAGATGGACAGCATCCTGAGCGATGCAACGAAGTTCTGGAGGATCACAAGAAACCAATCGAGACCTCACGAAGATGATTAATCAGGCCACGGACACAGAAAACGCGAAGGCTGTCGAGATGCTGGTCTGGGACACGAGTACGGGAATGCGAAAACTTTCAAACCTACTAACCCTGTCAGACCATAGTATGATCAGCCAGATCCCGAAGCCGACCAACAAGTTGACGAAGAGGCTGAACGAACTCTTGACGCCCTTTCTTCTGAGCCGTTATAGTCTGTCGTCTGCCACCGCCCGACTTCCTGAACCTGATTTCGACCCTTCACAAGAAACGATCGCCCCTTTGGACGTGGAACTCCTTTTCACAAATGTACTGGTGAACCAGACGGTTGACGTGTAGATATGTGGGAGGGAGAGTGAGAGCAGAAGAGCCGAGTAACGTGAATATATGAGCGGGGGGGGGGGGGAAGAATGACTGTGGTAGGGCGGCGCAATATGCAAATATATGGGAAGGAAAGTGAGAGTGGTACACGTACGCAACATGAAGATATGTGGAAAGGAGTGCGTAAGATTTGTAACTTTGAGATATGTGGGAGTGAGAGTGAGAGTGGCACTGCCGTGTAACGTGGAGATGTGTGGGAGGGAGAATGACAATGGTATAGCTATGCAACCTGCAGATACATTGGAGGGAGAGTTAGAGAAGTCTAGCCGTGTCTCGTGATGATATGTAGATATATGGGAGGGAAAGTGACAATGGTACAGCTATGTAATATGCAGATACAGCCAAGCAACATGCAGACATGCGGTAGTGAGATTGAGAGTGGTACAGCTATGCAGCGTGCAGACATATGGGGGGAAAGTGAGAGTGGTACATCTGTGTAGCTTGCAGTATGTGGGAGGGAGAGTGACAGTGTTGCAGCTTTGCAACACAGAGGTATGTGGGAAGGAGAGTGAGTGTAATGCAACCGTGTTACTTTAAGACATATTAGAGACAGGGTAACAGTGGTCCATCTCTGCAACATGCAGGTACGCGGAAGGGAGAGTGAGAGTGTCACAGCCTTGTAATGTGCAGATAAGTACGCAGGGAGAGTGACGGTGGTACATTTATGAAACTACGGCTATGAAACATGTAAGTAGGATGGAGGTAGAGTAATTTGTGCTGCCCTCTAAACTGCAAATATGTAGGAGGGAGAGTGACAGGGGTACAGCTGTGTAACACGCAGATATGTGGGATGGAGAGTGAGATTACTGCAGCCGCGAAACGTGCAGACATATGGGAGGGAATGTAACAGCGTCACAGCTGTGTAACCTGCAGATGTATGGGAAGGAGACTGAGACTGGTACAGCCGCGTAACATGCAGATGTGTTGGAGAGAGAGTGAGAGGGTGCAGTTGTGTAACGTGAGGGAAAAATGAGAATGCTGCAGCCGTGTATTGTGCAGAAATGTGTGAAGGAGAGTCAGGGCGGTACAGTCGTGTTACGTGTAAACAGGTGGGAGGAAAGAGTGGTAAAGCCGTGCAATTTGCAGATATATGGAAGGGAGAGTTGAACGGTAAAGCCGTGTGACATGCATATATGTGGCCGGGAGAGTAAGTGATACATCCATGTAACGTACAGATATATGGGAATGAAAATGAGGTTGAAACAGCCCTGTAACGTGCTGGTATGTGGGAGGGAGAGTGACAGATAGTGGTACAGCTACGCAACACGCAGATACATGGGAAGGAGAGTGAGAGTGGTAAAGCCCTTTGAAGTGCATATATTTGGAAGAGAGAATGAGAGTGGTACAGGTATTTGCTATGCAATATGTGGCAGGAAAAGTGAGAGTGATACAGCCGTGTATCTTAGAAATATGTGGGAGGGAAAGTGACAGTAGTACAGCTATGCAGTGAGATTATATGTAGGAAGGGGAGTGAGAGTGGTAAAGGTAGGCAACATGTTGATGCATGGGAGGGAAAGTGAGTGATACATTCGAGTAACTTTTAGATATGTGGGAGGAAGAGTGAGAGCGGTGCGGCTGTGCAACGTGAAAATATGTGGGAAGGACAGTGAGAATGGGACAGCCGTGCCACAGTGCAGATATTTGGCAGGGAAAGTGACAGTGGTAAAGGTATGCAACGTGCAGATATGTGGGAGAGTGAGAATGGGTCAGCAGTTTGACATGAAGCAATCGGTCGGGTAATTTGTCATGTCGGGACACCCTTCTTGCCTAATTGCCACCCTGCCTTTGCTTCACCCTCAACTAGTCCTTGCCTCAGTAGCACCCCACCCTCGCTTCACCATACGAATGCCCTTGCCTCACCATTACCCTGGCCTTGCTTCAGTGCCGTCCTTATCTCACATCACTTCCACTCTGCCCTTACTTCAAAGACACCCTACCCTCGCCTGCCTCCTTACCTTTGCCTCGCCGTTACCCATCGCTTTGCATCACCGTCATCTTGCCGTAGCTTACAAACTTAACCTTGCCTCACCACTACCTTTCCCTTATCCAACCGTTACCCTGTTCTTGCCTCAGTGTTCACTGTTCTTCCTCATCATCATAGTTTAAGCCTCTGCTGGAACCTTAACACAAATATGGTTACCTTTTAACTCACCCTTGCCGCACATATGTCTACTTATTTTTTTTTCTTTCATTTCGCCTGATTTATTTCAACTTTACCTCATCTGAAGTTTACCTAACTCTTGCCTCACTTTTTTCGTTAAGTGTTGTGTAAGTTTTGCATTAGGTTTATTCGAGCCTTGTCTCAACTTGTCTTATGACCTCACTTCAACCTTGGCACAGATTTTGGATCGTTCCCTTAATCCGGAGGACAGCTTTAAAGGAATCTGCTCAGCGTCCGGTAGGAAGGAAAAGAATTCGTGATTTGTGTCAAAGTTCATGACGTAAATCATTCCGTTCAGCTTACGAGACCTGGGAATTTCTTCTGGCCAAAGTGGTTACTTTCTTTCCTTGAATAAGATTTAAAAATGAATAGTAATTATATCTAAATCAGAAGTGATTATCATTGTTATGTTAAGGAAATATTTCCAAAATCTGTAAACCATTAGACTCTGTCCACCACAAATACCACAGCTCCGACCTCCTACACTCTCCATATCTTGCCTTACCTGTGCTCACACTCTGTACCGCTCTCGCCTTCATCACATCCTCACTGTACCCTCGACTCCACATCCTACTATTCCACATCCTCCACATCCCCGCCCCGGTCCACGTCCTGGAGCACACTTCCATTTCCCACACCAAGCAATGCCTTAATCCTGCCACACACGCTACAGATTGCCTATACTTGTATGCCAGACTCTCTATATCTTCATATACACACCCTACAGTCCTACACATTTCTATCCTGAACCTCGCCCCGATCCCAATCCTGACCCCTATCCTGACGCCTACCTAGATCCCAAACCATACCCCTACCCTATGTCCTGCCCTGACTCCCGCCTCGACCCTTCAGTCTCATGTCACTCTGTATGCTCCTCAAGCCCTTGTGCCGCCTGCTCCTCACCTCTATCGCTTCACACTCCGCTGTCCCGTACTCTCTTCTCCACATACAAGGCAGTAATTTACCCAGGGAAAGTCAGAAAAGAAGTTACGTAAGTTATTCCTGTCAGCTATGTTCAGGTGCCAGTATTTATTCTTAGAAAGGGCTGCTGGAGGGGTAGGTGTCGTTAGAATAGATACATTTATGAGAGTATGATCTGAGGAACCAGTTGGGGAGAGATTGTGTATTTACAGCGAGATGGACTAGAGGTGAAAAACAAATCCAGAATATTAGGAGAGTGGTCACATCGGTCAGGTATATGGGTAGAATGGGAGATAATTTGCAGAGTCATTAAGAATGGAGAACATGAAGGCTTCAATCCCTCTACCATCCTTATGGGAGGAATTCAAACATTCCCGATGGTGAACACTGAAACCCATGAGGTAGAGGATTTCAGCTTGCAGGCAAGAGGATGTCACAGTCTCATGGCAGTAGTTCAGATAGTTGAAAAAAGGATATAAAATCTGTAGAATTAGGAGAGCAAGAGGAATCCAAAGAGTCCATTAGAAGCCGAATTCCGATACACTGAAATAAATTACGGTTTAATGCAAGAAGCCCTCATAAGATAAAGTATAACAGGAAAACACATCAAAGGAAACAGTCTACAATAACTAAACTATCTCAGTTTTTCAATTAAAATTACGTTTGACTAAATCTTTTTCGTTCATATGTTAATTTTTCTTTGCTAACTCTTACCACAAAATTCCACGTTCAAATGCCCATGCCCATTTCAGTAAGTGTACACTTGCTTAATACCTATTCTCTCCTCACTCCCCCTTATGATTACTTAAATAAAATATTCTTTGATTTTTTCAAATTAAAAAAAAATGAGGGCAGCTCTCCTGTAGTCATGCAAATCATGCTACTGAACACACAAACTGGAGTAATGAATACTTAGCTTAATCTTTGTAAAGAAATCATTCTTATTGATCCACATTATTCAAGACTTTATTGATAATCTGCAAAAGTGAAAATGCCTTGTTTAGCTTATGATGGTTTCAGGGGTCTTCAAAACCAGACTCAATCCACAACCAAGCTGTTGATAGTATAATATCAAAATGACCTTAAACTCTTGTCAATTAATCATGCCTGATTTTAAACAACATTTAATATATCTATATACTGAACAAATGACCCAAGCCCTTTCATGTTTCATGTTCTCTAATGTTAAATTCCCACTGATAATTAATGTTTACCCTAGTTTCTTAAAAATTAGTTAAAAAATTAGATCAATCCAACTTTACCAAAAATTTATTCTAGCACTTTCTAGATTAACGATATACAACGGCAACATTAAATTTCCTGATAGTGAGCATTCACAACAGCTTCTTTTCCATCAGAACATCTAATACTTTGCAACAGTAACTTGCCAAAATAAAAAACATCTACCCTAGCCTCATTTAAGTTAAAGTCAATTCTTGCTCCATATCATTATGTTGGTTACAGGGGCTGTCTTCTAGACCTACAGCTTGATCTGCAACCAAGTTTTCTTCCAAAGTGCCTAGCATACTTAACTGAGTAGCACTTGAGTTTCGCAGCAGAGGGATGAGGACTAAAATGATATTCATCATGTTTTACTATGTTTACTGTGGCAGGGGATTAGGACTAAAATGTAATTAATTGTGTTTTGCTATGTTTACTGTAATGAGAACTAAGACCAGTAGTTTTTTGGGGGGATTTTCTACGTCAGATGCTACAGTCACAGACAAAAGTCCAAATCAAAGCCAGGCCTTAACAAAAATATAAAGAAGTTAATGAAAGGGAAAAGAAGAAACAAGGGAAAGTATTTACAAATTTTGGAGTAAGTGAAGAAACTGTCTTTAAAATGAGCCAGGTCATCGTTATCAGGAAAGACATGAGAGGTTAGAGAGTTCCAAAGCTTCAAGGTGAAGGGAAAGAAACAATAGCCTTTACTTTTTTCCCTTATCCTATCACAATAGTGGGGAGGATTATACGATCAGGAAAAATGATGGATCAATTAATACAAAACTGAAACATTTCTATATGACAGAACCTTCCCCAACCCCATCCAACTTCCCTATACGTACATCCAAACTTATCTTAACTTTCAGTGTCATAGCCCAAAAGTACCAATGATGTCATCTGATCATTTATGCCATATGAAGAATGTTCACTATACTCATTTGTTTACATATGATCACAAAGTACAAAAGCCTCCCACTAAAGACCATAATCACATTTTTCAATAACAGGAAAATAAGGCAATGCTTCTAGATGGAGAATGGTAGGTGAGATTTCATATTCTGCTGATTTCTAGAAATGTTTCACAAACGTTCACACTAATCAACCTCACATTTTTCCTTATCTTTACAGCCCTCCTTATTTACTGCCTAAAGATAAAACCATGGAAAGGTCTGTGGGGACTGGTTGTGCATTGGGGGCTGTGCTTTCAGTGCATTACACATTCAGGCTAGAGAGTGGATGCGATCGAAAGAGGCTTTTTCTTCATCCATTCCTAGTGCTACCTCACTTATGAAGGATATGGTGAACAAGTATCAAAGAAAAGAAAGAAGATAAAAAAAAAGCAAATCTTAACACCTGGTCTAATTCTCTTCTCAAAAGCTAACTATCATTACAAAAAAAATTAACACAATTCCCCTAACTCAATTATTCCCTAAAGCTGTTTGATGGTGTAGGTCTGGTACACGCTGGGAATATCTGCATTATACCTACAATATTGTTCGGAGGTCTTCTAACCCACAGCACAAACTGGGCCTAGTTTGCTGAGCTGGGTTGCTTGTCGACCATGCTCTTGAAAGCTGTAGCCCACAGACACAAGTAGCCATCATAACCAGATTGGTTTGATACTCTAAACTCTTGACTAAAACCTTCTTAAATGTCTCTACTCGATATCCTAGACTGTTTTTGATGGTTGCAGAAATTGTGCTGAATAGCTGTGGTCCTGGATGGTCAAACTGTTTTCTCCTTTTGTGTTTTTCATGTCTTTTGATTTTCAAGGAATCATCTTAAAGTCTTCTGTGCCTATTGTGCCAGTAAAGAATCATTTTTGAGTGTAGGTTGGAAACCATGCTTTCTAAAATTATCCAAGAGTAAACGATGAAATTCAGGAAGTTCAGTTCCTTTACTGTATCAGAATTCTCCATGAAAGATGTCTGAACAATTTCTAATTCTGCAATTTCATCCATGTTCTAGGGTGATGACAGTACACAGCAGCATTCTATTTGTAACGTTGTCAATACCTACAACAATATCATTGTTATTTTTTTCCTTCCTTGACTTGAAAGTCAGCAAGATCCATCCTTCCATCTTTTTGTAAAAGGCAACAATTTGGCTCAACCATTATTACTCTGGGGGTCTTTCATATACTTCAATCACAGGACAGTGTCTGTGTCCATCTGGTATTCTGTACTGCTCATTTCTTCATTTTCCCTATAACAAAGGAATTGGAGCTGATTTGGTGGCCCAGCGGAAAACTTTTTAAGACTGTGTAGTTTCTAGGTGTATTCTACTGACAGGATTTTCTCGTTCTAGTATCATCTGAAAAAGATAATATAACACTGATACGTTTACATCGTCCGATAAAGGTACATTATATTCTAATGAACTTCAATGATTAAGAACTGGGCTTCTAGTGGAACTTTTGCACTCACCCAGAATACGTTTGAGATCTAATGGAAAATACCAAAGAACTACATTAAATTGCAAATTTCATCCATTAAGGGCCCATCGGACCATGTTCAAGATTTTTCATAAGTGTGTAGTTTCTGACATTGGTCCAGGACAATAGGCATCAGAACACATGACAGCTTATTACACATCTCAGTATTTTTTCTTTATCAGGGCACTAGGCATCAGAACATATGACAGCGTACTGCACATCATCTCAGTATTTCTTTCTTTATCTTACTAACTTATAATGGTCTCTCTTCACACATACAAAAAGTTTTACCCTGATGTATACTAATTCAGTGATGCAATATCATCTTTTGTGCTATTTAAACATACAAATTTGGGTAGAAATTTCAGGACAAAACACACCTTGGTCGCTGCCCACCAGCCTGAGATGAGCCCTCACTTGGTCAACACCTTAAAACTCAATGTTCACAATCTCAATGGTAGTGTTTTTTTAATAGTATAAAGCCCTGTCTTTTTGCATTAAATCACAGCATCCAGGAAACACCGTAGCAATGCTGAAAAGCTTTAAATGATCAAGGATCATGACTGTGGAGAAAGCAGCTTGTGCTTAATAAACCCCGTTTCTTACTAAGCATTTCAGGTAACTCCAAGTGACCCTGGTTGGAGCTATTTCCTTCTGATTCTGAGCAGTACTTGCTAATCCCTACACACCTCCAGCCAAAAGGAATAAGGAAAGTTTCCACTGTACTTGTTAATATTTCATTTATTAATGTTCCTACAAAAAAATTGTGATGTATTGGAATCGGGCTTCTAATGGGCCACCCTATCCCCCAATTAGTCCATTAGAACTGGATTTTAATGTATATCCTTTTTCATTTTTTTCAGTTACTCCCATCTTACGCATTTCATGTGCTATAACATCATCATCACACCTAACAAATGCTTTAGCAAATTCTCTATATAACAAGTCAGCATTATGTATTTCTGTAGTGCCTCTACAATGTTGTCATGGTGGTCATGCACTTTATTGGCAAGATCTCTCTATGCAGAAGCCTTTTTCTTCTGGGATTAGATTATTTCATTCTGTAAAATTATTCAACTTATCTATGAGGACTCTCACAAAGATCATAATAATATTCGATGTTAGGCTATCAATTCAAAAGTTGTTAGGCTATTGTCAGTTTTTTGGGATTACTTTGCATCCTCAATGGTGGGTGGGGCAATCACAGTCAGTTTCAAGCTCTCAGGGATGTTGTCAATCCAGGCATTTTGTCTTCTGGATATTCAGTGCTTGTGTAAGATGCATTTTGCACTTCCTTGAAAGCAAAGAGTTCCAGGAGTAGGATCATGGTGTGGAGTAAGCATGCTTTTAATAGCAAGATCTGCTAAGTGTACAAAAGGATGAATATTATTAGAGAAGCAATCAGGTAAGTCAATTATCATGAAGGTGGTTTTTGACTCACTGAACATCAATTTGTATTGCCTCTTAAGGATCTCATTTATCTCTAACCGTTATACAGTAAAGCTCTCCCTTTTATTCTCAGATGGTGGTCCTTAATTTACATTCTATATCAGAGTAAATTTTTTTAAACTTGTTTGCCATTTCCCACATTAGTGATTTTGCACCATGAACCCATATTAGAGATATAGCACCAGGAACAGACTAAGAATGGTCACATCCATTGTCATGTAGTGTCAAAATGAAAAAAAAATAATAATAATAACATAAGGCTTACAAAACATCAGGTTTTACTTGAGTAGCAATTCTTCTTAGTAACTTATGGTGGGGTTATCATATGGCTGACAGCATGGTAGAGTCTTAGAATTCCAATGACATACTTGCCACCTCAATCATTCGATGGGACTCAGTTTGAGGAGATGCAACTTTTGCTCAGTTCTTGTGTATCATAATTCATTATTTCTAAACCAGATGATATCATTCCCATACCTGTATCTGCCAAGGGTCCTAAGAAGTTGTCTCAAGAGGAAAAGGTCCATATTCTTGCTTGGAGGCACATAAATATACCTGCAAGTGATATTTCAATCTAAGACATACTAGCAGGGCAAAGTCCACCATCCAGGCACTTAACTGGGCTTCCTTCTAACAGCAAACCACCCTGAAGAGCTGGATCTCGTGAACTTAGTTAAACCAGGTAGGACAATTGTTTAGCCTGATGAGAATGCTTCATCTGGTTATGTCACCTTACTGGTCTCCCCAAGTCGACCAAACCCAGTTTCTTGGGGAGCGATGACGTTCAAGGGGGAAAAAAAAGTGTCTAGATCGTAGATCTTCGCAAAAATAATGATTGTCTTGCGGGAGTCTGATGAGAAAAGCTCTTACTTGTACCTCTCTGTCCGACTTAGGTTTCCTTGACAACGATTGAACTCTAAACGTGTTCTACTGATACTCAAGTTTTAGAAGTGCACAGGTCTATTTTTTGATTACTACTTTTTTGTGTGTGTTTCTGGTCTGTGTTTTTACTTAAATCCTGAGGGATTTAAGTGCTAATGCAATGCTCTCTTTCTGAATCTATAGTTACATCCATATCATAATCCATAACTTTCCCAACATACAAATTTGAAGTTGAAATCTCCTGACCAAATTATTGTCATTTCTGGCTCGTCACTGTCCCTTAGGACTTCCTTGATTTTTGTTAGTCATGCTAAGCTCCTCAATCATAGTTTTAGATAGTCTGTATGTTACTACATTCAGTTGGAAAAATTTGTAAGCGGGCTTTATAAGATCACGTACTAAATGATATGCATGCAAATCAGAGACTCTCTTGTATGTGAATGTGCTGAGAAGGGCAGGTCATGGGATGTCACATCATAACCTGGTGAGGGTGGGGGTGAGGGTGAAGATCTGTAGAGGCTTTTGGAAAAGAGGATATGATGTAGGTGAAAAAGAGGATGGTAAGAGAAAGCAAGCTTTGAAAAGAGGCTTGTGTGAAGAAATACCAAGAGACTGAGTTTAGAATGGCAAAGGTGAGAGAGAGTAAATGAAGCTAGGAGAGCAAGTGAGGAATGGGTGGTGTTTACAGATGCAGTGCTGGCATGGGTGGGAGAAGCGTGTGGTATGAGGGCGGACGATGGGCAAGCGCGAACGAGTCATGAGTGGGGAGATGACAAAGTTAGGCCTTCGTTGCTAGTGAAAGAGTAAAGACAGATATGTGGAAGTTACTTATAGGGAAAGAGTTCGAATGAGTGGGAGATGTACAAGAAAAAGTAGCAGTTGGTCCAAAGGAAGGTGCAGAAGCTCAAACTGAGGGCAGAGTTGGATGAGCAAATATAAACAATCTTCAGGAAGAATAGGCAAGTGTTTTGGAAGGCTAACACTGTGAGATGGAAAAGAGAACAAATGGGAACATTAGTGAAGGAGGCAAATGAGGAAATGGCAACAAGAAATAAGGTAAAGAAGAGACGGA
Source organism: Panulirus guttatus (assembly GCA_032361385.1). Taxonomy (NCBI): domain Eukaryota; kingdom Metazoa; phylum Arthropoda; class Malacostraca; order Decapoda; family Palinuridae; genus Panulirus; species Panulirus guttatus. The sequence continues at coordinate 6,543 of JAUUDW010650574.1, read as the reverse complement.
GTAAGTATATTGAAGGACTGTAGGATGTGTTTAATGAGAAGGTGTCAGATGTGTGATTTTTGGGTCAGGGAGTATGCTAAAAGGAAGTCTTAGCAAGTGGGGTCGTTAAAAAAGAAGAGAAGAAAGCACTGCGTAAAATGAAATGTGGCAAAACAGCTGTAGTGGATGGTAAGAGAGAGAGAGAGAGAGAGAGACAGAGAGAGGTAACTGTGTTGTTGATCGGTTCGTTAGGATTGTTAATGTGTGTACTGTATAAAGCATTATGGACCACATTTGGAATTTTGTAATACAGTCTGACATCTCTACCAGGTAAAAGACAGTTATAACTGAAATCTTAAGAAGAGGGCCACCAAACTACCCAGCTTCCATAGGAAATTATCATACCTAGGAAGCGTAAAGCAAATGAATTTGCCAACTCTAGCTTATAAACATAATAATGGCAACATGACTGAGGTACACGAGATTATAAATGGAATGATATTAAATTTTATGAAAAACTGACATGGAGCAATATCGGAATGACAAGAGGGCAAGCTTTAATGCAACTTATGGGGGAAGATTAGGTGTTAGAAAAAATACACCTTCACACAAAGGGTTGTTGATTCATGGAACTCTACGCCAGATGAAATTGTTCAAGTCCCATCACTGCATGCCATCAAGCACCTTCTGCATAAGTTCTGGGGGTACCAGCCACTATTTCATGATTTTCAAGTAACAATCACAAAGCAGAGATGTCAACCAGAAGAGCAATCTGAACACAGAGGCAATCAGATCTCCATCCAGTATCTACCAAAGTAAACCTATGCAAGATACTGTTCCACACACTGGAAGGGCACCATTCCATATAAAGCATAACATGTGCAATCATGATATTCTTCCATAACCAAACTTAAACTAAAAGATATTCATTTACAAATTAGCACTGCATCAAAACTAGCTTTGGATACTGAGTAATTCTATTCTGCAATGGTAGTATGGTGAGTGCTCAAAGAAAGTTGTGGAATACACTTTGGAGCATTAAGAATATCATGGAAAATGTGGGATCAATGTAAATGTTGGTAAAACACTTGCTAATCAACAGCTCTGAGAACCTTACATAACCTCTTAAGATCTGAAATCCATCGTACTTTTCAATACTCAAGTAGTTATATATCACACACAACCATAATTGAGCAATGCCTCAAGTGCTGACAAAAGTCAACAAAGGCAGTGAACTGCTGTCTGTGTCACCATCCTACATCCCCACAAGCAGCCATTCCATGCAGTCCCTAGCAGCAGAACGCATCATTGTTGGTATACTTATGCATGTCAGCTGCTATAGGAGGAAAAGTGAGGTTCCCATAAAGTCTGTATTTGTTATGCAAACATTTACATTTACATTAATCAACTCCATAACTTCCCCCACACTAGTGCCTTAACTCCTACCGAAGAACAAAATACAATACTCCACATCATGCTCCACAGCTTATTATCTTTTCTCTACACATTACACTACCACTATAGAATGAAATCAATTAATACCTGAAGCTAGTTTGAAAACGTAGCTGAGCTATTAATTTACCTACTCAACTAACCTAATCATTTATGGAAAGAAACAGAGACTGCACTTTTACCAAACCATAACCACTTCAAAATGGGAATGCTGCTACCTTACCTTACATATACAGTAGCTTATGATGGTTTCAAAGGTATTCTAAGCCCAAAACTGTCTTGAGCCAAGCTACTATGGTGCTCCTCTGCTCAGTCATGCTGTTACGAGTCTACAACCAACCAACAAACTTTTGCATGTTCATGTTCAAGCCCTTCAAAAAATCCTCCTTTCTGCAGAACAGTGTTTCTAATAACAGCAATGAAGGTATTAAACAATTTGGGGCCCCACATGTTTAGTGTTCTCTCTTACTGGACTTCGAGCACCTTCTATTTAGCTGTTCTTGCAAGAACACTACCTTTGAGTGTAAGCTGCAAACCACAATTTCCAGTGTTTTCAAGATAAATCACTGCATACTTCCAGTCTGTGCTCTAAAGAGTATAGCCTCATGTGTTTTCATTCATTTCCAGAAACCAAAATTCTTAACAACGTTATTGCTGGCTACAAGTTCACTCACTACACAGCATCTGAAGATCACAGCAAGGAATTTTTAGATTAAGTTAGGTTAGAATAGAAAAGGAATGTGTACAATACCTAGATATGAAACTTCTCATTACAGATTCCTCGATTCTGAGTAAAATAGCTCAAATATACAAGGATAAAAATGGTGCAAGAAAAGCAAAGCTTCATCACTTTCCAATTCTAAGAAAACATTTAAATTCCTGACCACCTGACATTATTATTCTGACATTCATTTTCCCCTTGAATCACCTCTGGGTTGTGTTGATGTAGGTTAGGGCTGGGGACCAAACTCCTCCGTTGGAGATTAAGTAAAGGTGATTGGTTTGATGTTTGTAAGCTCTTCCATAACACTAGTTGCAGATTACGTAAGGATGGCTGGTTTCACTGTTTTAACCCAACACTTTACCTAGATACCAAGATATCGATGGGTATGGCCTCTTCCAAAATAGGGTTAGTTCAACTGAAGTTCATCTTTTCGTTCATCAAACTAATATCTGTATTAAATATTTACTAATTTTCTTCCAAGAGGAAATAGTTAATCCTGTAATAAAGTGAAAATAAAGAAAATATACTAATCGGCAAAATAGTACATAACCCACCTGGTCGGTAAAATAACCACTGCCAAGAAAAAATAATAATGCAGCCTACTCATGGTAAAGATTTTGTGTCACTTTGTGTATTAAACAAATGCTCAAGTCTAATGCATACACTATTATATCTCGTTATTCTATGGGATTAACATAACATTAACTAATGCAAAAATGTCAAGTTTTCCATTGGAATTTGCCACCCAAAACTCATATATTAACAATTCTAATACAAATTATCAAACTTCATGGCAAAAGTATCATAATGCTTAGAAGCTTACAACTGAATGCCTCATACCAAACAATGTTATCCCAGAGATAGACTTTCACAGCAAAACTACAAGCCTTAAGCACAAGTTTTCAATCTCATTACACTCAAATCTTCCTTTCATTCTAAACCGCAGTGATAATGGACCGGAATTATGAAATCAATCCATAAACACTTACCTAAAGACTATACAACCAAGTTTTAATACATGAATTAATACAGCTTCTCTTTTCCAGTATCTACAGCATCAAAACGCTATTTCCTCAGCACTAAGCCTATGACTACCCTGGTCAGAACGAGTTACATTTCTAAACAGGTTGTTAAGTAGTTTCACATGAACCTACCGCATTTACTTAGTCAACCACACCACACTAGTTTCCAAAACTTCTTACAAAACCCAAGGATGCGTCAAAGTACACTCTAGTCATCAGCAGTTCAGACAAAGCTAGACAATCCTGATGAGGAATCGGCTCGCCAACTGACAGTAAACCGAGAAAAATAGTCAACTGCTTGCGGCCGCCACCTCCCTCACATATACAATTTTCGCCTATACTAAACTGTATTTACAATGGATGACCAAATAATCTACTAATTCTAGCAAAAGTTGAAAAAAAATCTTACAATCACAGATGGCTAACGATACATGATGAAAATAAAGTCAAATTGATGGGCTGAGCTCCCTGACGGCCAGTCAATGGAAGTGCTTCTCGACATAATTGGAACATTTCCTTGAATATACAGCACATATCAAATCCTACTTACGTTCATTGGCATAAGATAATGTAAAAATACATAAGAGTTAGAGAAAATCATTCACCTTGATTCTTGCTGTCGTAATATTTGAAGAATACTCCCAAAATCCACGCCTATCCCCGCCTTCTCATGGGGACACACCTGATTTTGCCTTAGATTAAATATTCATTAAATTCTTATTCTAGCCACTTCAAACTGCACATGGGGAAGAACACGTCTTTACTCTTCACACGGATGTCATAATGACCAAAATAATCCTGTTTTCTTGCAGCAAATACACGTATATGCGAGAGTACGAGGGTTACACATATCACAGCTCAAGATGGCCGACTCATTTCGATTCCTGAACGGTGACCTCAGTGCGCGCGCGCTGATTGGTCCACACGATCAACACACACTCTTGTGAAAAATATCAACCATTGTTATTTCTTTTGCGGAATTTCCCTTGACAGTTTCACTATTACCTGCAGGTTTAGTCTCTACATGCTCTACGTACGACACATTTACCTTACTGAGTTGTGCTGGGCAAAAACATTCGCCTGGGGATAAATATTATTGGAACTCGGTTGGTCTCAGGTAGGCTCTCGGTCGGTGCAGACCAGTCTACTGCCTGTACAATCTGACTCGGAACAGCCTCTGCCTTTTAAAGATTATAGTTGTTGACTCCTCATGAGTTTGCTTATTATTTTTCCAGATATGTTTTTATAACCTACAATGAATTTAACCATGCATAGAAATGAATCGACGAGCTATAGAAGATGGTGCACCTGTCATATGACGTCACGAGCAGGAGGCGCCGGACTTAGCCTCACCTGATGCACCGTTATTCTCATACAGTTATTTTCTATGTGATCATTTACCTGCGGAACACATCTAAATCTACGAGTAAGAGTCTCTTATATGAATGAGGCTACTCTTTTTCTGGCTACACCTAGAGGACGGAATAAGGCGTAGTCTAAAGGACGATGCCCAAACATGGGTAGTCGAGATACCCTCAGGCAACATTCACCTATAGTGGCCTCTTATAGGTAGAACTTGAGTCGAACAGCTTCTGATTTGTTCCATGACTTCTGTAACGGCAAGTGAACTGAGATTTAGCGAACACATCTAAATGATGTTCAACTCGGAAATCATGTTCAAGATTGTTAATATATCTGTTGTACAATGACGTCCAAAGCCGGTAGTCGTAGCACTTGCACATGTACTTACTCTTTCATGAGAAACACGTTTGTTGACAAGTCAAAAGTAATCATATGAACAGATGAAATGAATCAAGTTGGGGTTGAACGGACCCACTCCGAAAGTGGTAGTGTATAGGTGCCAGTTATGCGCTTTTCACCTATTTCTTTCCTTAATCTAACCGTATCCATCTATTATTTGGAGGCTAATCATGTAAAACCAATAATGGATATCAGCAGACTAGTCACTAAAGTTCTGAAACATTGTTGTTCTCGCTGTGTAAATGACACATCAAGAAACAATATAGTTGGCAGCTCCCTTATACCTGCTTCATTCACCTATGTCGGTGATGTTGTAAAGGTGTTTTTATTTCACCTGATTAATTGTGAGTCATAGTAATATGAAATACCTAATTAATGGCTACAGAAAATTTCCAGAAAAGCTAGTTACATAAAGCATGATGTGTTCTGTTTTGCAGCGAATCACGCAACATGAATAGCGTTATTCAATGCTGAAAGAAAATACAAGTAAATATGGTATGTAGGTGCTAATGCTCATATGCTGGCGTAGACCATAGGAGAAATGGTGACCCCATGACCCAGCGGAAGGAACCCATTCGTAACCTCTCATGGGTATGGGGTCCTTGTGGCTAGCCCTGAAAAAGAGAGAGGGTCACAGTGGGTCTTTCACAACGGGGCCTAAGTGGCCATGAGAGACATAGGGAAGGGGCTACTGTGGCCATGACATAGGGAAGGGACTACTGTGGCCATGACATAGGGAAGGGACTACTGTGGCCATGACATAGGGAAGAGACTACTGTGGCCACGACATAGGGAAGGGACTATTGTGGCCATGACATAAAGAAGAGACCACTGTGGCCATGACATATGGAAGGGACTACTGTGGCCATGACAGTCATGATAAAAAGGCTACTGTGGCCATGTCAAGCACAGGGAGGGGACTACTATGGCTATGACAGACATAGGGAAGAAGCTACTGTAGCCATAAGACAAACAGAAGGAGCTACTGTAGTGGCCATGACAGACACAGAAGCGGCCCTTTAAACAAGAGAAACATAGCAGTGGTCCTGGCGACATAATAAGTCACCTTGATTCTGGAAGAAAGGGCCCTCACAGTGGCCCCGGGACAGGAAAATCATTGTGGTACTACTACAGGGGAATCGTTTTGTCCCTAGCTTAAGGGAGTCGCTGTGGTCCTGACATAAGGAAGTTATCGTGGCCCTGACACAGGGAAATTACTGTGGCCCTGGCACATGAGTAACTATGGCCGGGACATGAGTCACTGTTGCCCTGAGATAGCAATCACTGTAGCCCTGACACGGGAGAGTCACTGTAGCCCTGACACAGTAGAGTTACTGTAGCCCTAACACGGGATAGTCACTTTAGCCCTGACACGGGAGAGTTACTGTAGCCCTGACACGGTAGACTTACTGTAACCCTGACACGGGAGAGTCACTGTAGCCATGACACAAGACGGTCACTGTAGCCATGACACAAGACGGTCACTGTAGCCCTGACACGGGAGAGTTACCGTAGCCCTGACACGAGAGTCACTGTAGCCCTGACACGGAAGAGTCATTGTAGCCCTGACACGGAAGAGTCACTGTAGCCCTGACACGGGAGTTA
>JAUUDW010650563.1:0-10644 GCA_032361385.1 Panulirus guttatus | reverse complement strand
GCATATATGTGCATGTATGTATATCTGTGTGTATGTGGGGGGATGGGTCTTTCTTCGTCAGCTCCGTGGCGCTACCTCGCTGATGCGGGAAACAGCAACCATGCATAATAAATAAAAATAAATAAATAAATAATAATAATAATAATATAATAATAATAATGATAATAATATATTCATAAGTCCATAATGTTCATTTTCTCTGCATTTCTGAAGGTGTGAAATATCATGAAAGTGCTTGAATGTCCATGTTTCATTTTCCTTGTACCTATCAATGGTACATACTCCAATAATACCAGCTTTTTTCATACCTACTTACCCATGTACACATATGTGCGTCCCTCTTTTTGAACCAGGGATTCCTGATCTTTAGGTCATTTTCAGCATACAGCTCCACAAGCTGCTCACCATTTTCATTAACTTCACTGAGTACTGTATGCCCTCAGTTCATACCTGAACTGCCACATTATCCACTTTTGCATTCAAATCACCCATGACTAACTCACAATCCCTTGCATCAAAATTGCTAACACTTACACAGCTTCTCCCAAATTTTCCCTCTCCTCCTTACCCCTCTCAATTCCTTGTGCATAAGTACTAATAACCACCCACCTCTCGTAATCCACTTTCAGTTTTACTCACATCAAATCTGGGGCTTACTTCATTACACTCATTTACACATTTCTAGATCTCTTCCTTCAGCAAAAGGGCTATCCCTTCCTTAGCTCTTGCCCTCACCCTGACCCACGACTTAACCCTAAAGACAATCCCAAACTATTCTTCCTCATTCCCCTTAAGCTTTGCTGCACTCAGAATCAAACATCAAGGTTACTTCTTTAATCATACAACCTATACATATCCCTTCTCTTTATAGTTATATTAACACAAATTCCGACACTAGTAATCTTAGCCTTCGAAGAGGATGAGCACTTCTTGCTGGGTTTCTCCTCCTGTTCCAACTTTTATAAAGTAAAATACAAGAAGAGGGTTTCCAGCTCCTTTAGTTGCCTTCTCTAACACGAAGGAAATAAAGGAAGAATATACACTATATACATTATATTACATTTCTTTCATGCTGTTCATAATTTTCTGCCACAATGAAGTAGCATCAAATCCATTCCCTAGCTGTTAGAAAATAGAGCTTACAATCCACAGTCGAGCCACACAAACCACTCTGTTACTGCTTTATATGCCCTGATTCTGGCCAATGACAGTACTTAGCTCCTTGTATACTACAACACTCAAGTTTAATCTATTCCATGAAGCCATCTCACCTTTCTAAGAGTTCAGGCCCCAGTAACTCAAAGCATCTTTCAATCCTTCAGGCCCCGATAACTCAAAGCATCTTTCACTCCTTCCATATTCTTTTCAGTCTCATGCTCCCTATTGGTTTCTCTACTTCTGACATGCAGGCCTTCATTGTCTCTTTTCACTAATTCTCTCCAAATGTCTTTACCATTGCAGCACACCTTGGATATCTCTCTCAATCATTCTTCTTTTAGAAGCACAACTCTCTCCTACTCAGTCATTTCTTACATGATCAACAAACCTCACACCACTTGATGGACAAGAAATACCACAGTCCTTAAGAATTTCAATTACTTCACATCCACCTTACTATATTTTTTGCATTCATGGCCCAAATTCTCTAAGAATTCACTATCAGGACTACGGTACTTTTAAACCTACCCTTCTCTTCCCTAACAAACAATGGCCTTCTCTTAATGCAATCAGGAACTCAGCCTCCTCTCTTACACTATGACTCACTTCAGATTCCATAGTTCTTGCCGCTTACAATGGCAACTCCGAGGAATATAAAGCATGCCACTTGCTCCAGGTCTACCACACTAACTTACTGCTAAACCATCTTGTTTCATCTCACCACCTAAAAACTAATCACACTTACCCTCCTTCTTTTCAAACACTCCTCCTAACTCTGTCATCAGCTTCTGGAGTTTCTTGTGAGTCCACCACTAAAGCCATATCATCTGCAAACACCAAATGATTCACCTTCCTAACTCCTTCCACCCATAGTATGCCAATCACTCTAATACACTTCCAATCATCTCCCCATCCATACACTGATTATATAAACAATTTGACATGACACATCCCTTATGTAGACCCATGTTCACAAAAAACCCATTCACCTTCCTCCCTTTCTACTTGCAGATATGCCTTACAGCCCCTTTTAAAAACCCCTCATCATATTCAGCATGTTTCCATTTACCTTTCACATGGTACATACAATTTACTCTTTTTCTTAGTATTTCTCAAACAAATTCTTCAGCTTTTTATTAGTCATAATTATATTTACAAATAACTGTATCTATCTAAAATGTTTTTTCATTATCAGTAAGTTTTAAAATGGAGAATTTTAAAACTTTTGATGTCAAAATTAGCATGAATCTAATGTATGCAAAAGAAACAGACATATGGGAGTGTGGAATGGCAGAAAACCTAGCTGAGTAACAGCAACACTATCTCCCTTTTCATGAAGAAAATGAAGGGTAAAAGGATTAAAGTTCAGATTTGATAACAGAAAATTAATAATATATCCACTATAGAATGAAAGCACTGTCCTCAGAAATTTAATTTCCATCACTTTCATCTTCTTCCATTCTTAGGCACTCAGAACCCAGGATTCATATCTACACAATGCTGTCAGCACTGTACCTTCAAACCTATCCATCTTTAATCAAAACAGTTAAGACTGTAACCTCAACTTCCACATTCTCCTCAATGCACCTATGACCTTACATGCCAATTCCTCTTGGTTACCCCCATTTAAACTTACACTCAAACCATACTGTCTCATCTCCCTGCTGTATCTCATCACTTTTGTTCACATTCATTCTTATCATCATTCTTTCACACCCACCTTCCCTAACTCTTTTACCTGCTTCTAGAATTTCTTGAATCTGCCAATCAACATCTAACATTTATAAGCATCATGATGACAGTGTCCATCAAATCTGTGGCCCCTAGTCCCCGGCATCATGGGGTGCTAAGAATCTCCGGGTTTCAGCCTGACTTTACTGCCACTGAGAGAGAGCGCTCTAGCAGTCGTAGTACCGGCCCCTCCCATGACTTTTCCCTCTTTGTTAGACCTTCCTCTTTTTCTATTCAGCTATGGGCCCGCGGCTTGATTTTTTTGTGGCCCGCAAGCACTCATATTGATATATGGATTTATTGAATTCTAGTGTCGAAAAAGTTGGACCACCCTGTGCTAGGCCTTGAGTCTTTAAAAAAAAAGGATATATAAAAATCATACACAATTTAAATTTAATTTGTGGCCCTTGACCTAGAAGTTTAGTGCTGAAGTGGCCCAGAGTGTCGAAGAAGTTACACCACCCTGCACTACACCAACATTCGTGGTCTCTCTAGTAACCTCTTCTCAGTTGAATACCATCTGTCTAGTACCTCTCCTAATATCTTGCTTTTGTCTGAGGCACCTTTGTCTAATGATGTTCTCACTAGTCCCTCTTTCATATCTAACTATAATCTCTCACGTTTCCGATTCAAAGGTGGTGTTTGTGCTTACTCCAACATAAACACACCTGTTGCATGCTTAAGGACCTTGAGTCTCCAAACTTTGATGTTGTGTGGCTCAAATTCTGTCTCCCTACTGCCACACTTGTCCTGTGTTTCGCCTATTGCTCTCATAATTCTACAAATTTTATGTCCTTCTTTGACCATCTAAACTCTTACCATGAGACTGTGACATCCTCTCACCCGCAAGCCGAGATCCTCTGTCTCGGGGATTTCAACGTTCACCATATGGAATAGTTGAATTCCTCCCATACGGATGGTGGAGGGATCGAAGCCCTTATGCTCTCTATTTTCAATGATTTAGAGTAAATTATCTCCCACCCCACCCATATACCTGACCGATAAGACCATTCTCCTAATATTCTGGATTTGTTTTTCAACCCCAGTCCTTCTAGCTGAAAATACACAATCTCGCCCCTAGTGATCACACTCTCTCAAATGTATCTATTCCAACTGCACCTCCCCTTCCAGCAACCCCTTCTAAGCGCAAATACTGACACCTGAACAAAGCTGAGTGGAATAACTTACGCAACTTCTTTTCTGACTTTCCTTGGGTAAATTACTGTCTCTTAAAGTGGTGATGGTTCTGTCTCTGCCAAACGCATAACAGAGGTTATTGAATCAAATTCATGGTTCAACCGTTCCTATTCTGAGGCCATTCAGGCAAGGAATCAGGCATATTGGGAGTGGAAGAACTCTCCTACCCCTGGCTTCTATTCAGATTTTATTACTGCCCGTAATCGCTGCAAGTGCGTTATCCGTGAGGCGAAGCGTTCTTGTATTCAAAGGAAGTGCGTTAACCTCTCCTCGTCATCCACGGATAAGTCTTTGTGGTCTTTAGCTAAAAGCATCTCTGACAACTTCTGTCGCTCTTCCTATACCTCACTTTTCCGTCCTGACGGCACTACAGCTGTCTCTTTCGCTGACAAGGCAACTCTCTTTGCTTTCTGTTTCTCCTCTAACTCCACCTTGGATGACTCTAACATTCCCTCACCCCCTGATGCTCCGCTTTCTAATCCTATGACTCTTCCTGTAATCTCTTTTCGGACTTTCCAAAAAGCGTGTGCCTCTGAACTCGCACCTGTGCTTGCTCTTCTATTCCGTTTCTGTTTAAGAACCAAAACTTTTTCTTTTCCTTGGAAACATGCTTTGATACATCCCATTCCTAAGAAGGGTGACCGATATGACCCCTCTAACCACCGTCCTGTTGCTTTGGCATCTACTATTTCCAAAGTCTTTGAATCCCTCCTCAACTCCCATATCCTTAAACACCTTGAAAATTACAGTCTTCTATATGATTACCCGTATGACTTCCGTAAGGCGAAATCCACTGGTGACATTCTTCCCTTTCTCGCTGTTGTCTGGTTATCATCCCTGAAAGATTTTGGGGAGTCATATGTAGTTGCTCTTGACATATCTATGGGTTTTGACAGAGTGTGCCATCGGGGTCTCATACTTAAGGTCCCTTATACTAGTTTCCCTCCTTCACTTTGTTCCTTTGTATATAACATCCTCTCCGACCGATCTATCTCTATAGTTGTTGATGTATCAGCCTCCCCCCTTTTCTCCATCAATAGGGGTGTCCCTCAAGGGTGTGTCCTGCCCCCTTCACTTTTTCTCCTTTTTTTCAACGACCTTCTTTTCTTCACAAATAATCCAATGCACTCATACGCTGACGACTCAGCGCTGGATTCGTCCACATCCTTCAATTCTGCTCCCTCTTCTGTAACTCGATCTCCGTCTCGCCTTGACACAGCTTCCACAATAAACTCAGACTTGGACAGGATATCTCATTGGGGTACATAAAATCTAGTTAGGTTTAATGCCTCCAAAACCCAATTTCTAACCATTTCTCTTTCGAAAACTCCCCACAACTCTCGTATCTCCTTTGACAGTTCTGTAATTCCAACTCTTGACTCAATGAACATACTTGGTATTACTGTAACATCCACTCATTCTTGAAAACCCCACATTATGGGAATAGCTAAGTCTGCCTCTAAGAAACTGGGTGTCCTGAATAGATGTCGTAACTTTTTTTCTTCTGAGCAGATGCTCTGTTTATACAAGGGATTGATTCGTCCTTGTATGGGGTACTGCTCTCACATTTGGGGTGGTTCTAGCTCTGTTTCCTTACTTGACAGAGTTGAGTCGAAAGCGGTCCGACTTATAAACTGGCCCAGGCTAACTTCCAAACTTTACCCCTTTGCCCTCTGCCGTAATGTTGGTTCACTTTCCCTCTTCTATAGGTATTACTTTGGCTTTTAGGTATTACTTTGGCTTTTGCCCCCGAGAGCTGGCTGTTTGCGTGTCCCCACCACTAGCTAGACCACGCAATACTCAGCAAGCTGATTATTGTTTGGCCATCGGCAAGCCGAGGGTGTGCCGCTTTGATAACTGCTTCTTTCCCTACACCTCGATGCTTTGGGACTCTCTACCTTCTCCTATCTTTCCCAATAACTATGACCAGGCTAATTTCAAAACACAGGCCTTTCAAATTCTAAAGAATTCGTAGACGCTTTCCCTGCTTTTTTTTTTTATCGCGTTTCTTATCTAGTAGCTGGACTCACTCTACTTGATACAGTGGCCAGAAACCTTTTGTTGGCTGGCCTCACTCCACTAGGTATAATGGCCAGGAACCTTGTAGTAGATTGCCTCACTTCACTTTGTGTAGTGGCCAGAAACTGCATTGTGGCTGGCCTTACTCCTATCAATGTAGTGGCCTGGACCCTTGTAGTAGCTGACCTCTCTCCGCTTGGATCAGTAGCTAGGAAGCTTCTAGTACCTGGCCTAACTCTACTTGATACACTGGCCAGGAACCTTGTGTTGGCTGGCCTCACTCCACTTGGTACAGTGGCCAGGAATCTTATGGTAGCTGGCCTCATTCCACTTGGTACAGTGGCCTGGAACCTTCTGGTAGCTGGCCTCACTCCACTTGACACTGTGGCCAGGAACCTTCTGGTAGATGTCCTAGCTCCACTTGCTACAGTGAGCAAGAACTTCTTGGTAGCACTTCTAACTCCACTTGGTACAGTGGCTAGGAACCTTATAGTAGCTATCCTCACTCTACTAGGTAAAGTAGCCAGGAACCCTGTTGAAGGTGGTCTCACTTCACTTGGTACAGTGGCCAAGAGCCTTGTGGTATGTGGCCTCACTCCACTTGGTACAGTAACCAGGAACCTTTCGGGAGCTGACCTCACTCCACTTCGTACAGTTTCCAGGAACCTTGTGGTAGCTGGCCAAACTCCACTTGGTACAGTGGCCAGGAATATTGTGGTAGCTGGCTTCATTCCATTTAATAGCGGCGAGCAACCTTGTGGTAGCTGACCTCATTCCACTTAGTAAAGTGGCCAGGATCCTTGTGGTAGTTGGTCTAACTCGACTTGGTGCAGTGGCCAGGAACCTTGTTGTGGATGGCCTCACTCTTCTTGGAAAAGTGGCCAGGAACCATGGGTTAGGTGCTGCTAGTCCACACTTTACAGTGGCCAGGAATCTTGTGATGGGTGACCTCAATCCACCTGGTACAATGACAAGAAACCTTGTGGAAGCTGGCCTCACTCCACTTGGTACAGTAGACAGGAAACTCGTGGTAGCTGACCTTACTCCACTTGGTACAGTGGCCAAGAACCTTATGGTAGGTGTCCTCTCTTCACTTGGTATAGTGGCGAGGGACCATGTGGTATTTGGCGTCATTTCACTTGGTAGAGTGGCCAGGATTCTTGTGGTAGCTAGCCTCACTTCTCGTTGTACAGTAGCCTGGAACCTTCTGGTAGGTGGCTTCATGCCACATGGTACAGTGGCCAGGAACATTGTGAGAACTGGACTTACTCCACTTGATACAGTGGCCAGGTACCTTGTCGTAACTGACCTTACTTTGGCTTTTGCTCCCGAGTGTTAGTTGCTTTTGTGCCCCCACCACTAGCTAGATCACGCAAAACTCGGTAAGCTGCTGCATCACATAATCATTGTGTAGCCATCGGCAACTCTGCGGTATGCCGTTTTGATAACTGCTTCTTTCCCAACATGTCGAAGCTTTGGAACTCTTTACCTTCTCTTGTCTTTCCCAATAACAAAGACCTGGTTCATTTCAAAAGACAGGTCTTTCACTTTCTCAAAAATTCGTAAATACTTTCCCCTGTCTTTTTTTTCCCCCCGTTTCTTAATCCTCCTTATATTTCAATTAAAGGCCGGCCTTAATGTGGACTTCTGTCCGTGACTGGAGCCTTCAACATAAAAAAAAACAGGAAGCTTCTAGTAGCTGGCCTCACTCTACTTGATACAGTGGCCAGGAATATTGTGGTAGCTGGCCTCACTCCACTTGGTACAGTGGCCATAAATTTTGTGGTAGCAGTCCCCATTTCACTTGGTATAGTAGCAAGGAACCTTTACGTAGCTTGCCTCACTCCACTTAGTACAATGGCCAGGAACCTTATGGTAGCTGGCCTCACTCTACTTGGTATAATGGCCAGGAACACTGTGGTAGGTGGTCTCACTCCACTTGGTACAGTGGCCATGAACCTTCTGGTAAGGCCTCAGTGCACTTGGTACAATGACCAAGAACCATTTGGAAGTAGGCATAACTCCAGTTGGTACAGCGGCCAGGAACCTCGTAGTAACTGGCCTCATTCCAGTTGACAGAGTAACCAGGAATCTTTTGGTAGCTGACCTCACTCCACTTGGTAAAGTAGCCTGGAACCTTGTGGTAGCTGGCCTGATTCTACTTGTTAGAGCGGTCAGGAACCTTGGGTTAGGTGGTGTCACTCCACTTGGTACAGTGACCAGGAACCTTGTGGAAGATGGCCTCACTCCACGTGGTACAGTGGACAGGAACCTCGTGGTAGCTGGCCTCACTACACGTGGTATAGTGGCCAGTAACCTTGGGTTAAATGACCTTACTCCAATTGGTACAGTGGCCAAAGACCTTGTGGTAGGTGCCCTCGCTTCACTTAGTACAGTAGCCAGGGACCATGTGGTAGTTGGCATCACTGCACTTGATACAGTGGCCTGGAACCTTGTGGTAGCTGATCTCACTCCACTTGGATCAGTATTCAGAAACCTCGTTATAGCTGTCCTCACTCCACTTGGTACACTATCTAGGAACCTTGTGTTGGCTGGCCTTACTCCACTTGGTATATTGGCCAGAATGTTGTGGTAGCTGGCCCTACTCCACTTGGTACAGTGGCTAGGAATCTTATGGAAGCTGGCCTCACTCCACTTGGTACAGTGGTCTGGAACCTTTTGGTAGCTGGCCTCACTCCACTTGACACTGTGGCCAGGAACCTTCTGGTAGATGTCCTAGCTCCACTTGGTACAATGAACAAGAATTTCTTGGTAGGTAGCCTAACTCCACTTGGTACAGTGGCTAGGAACCTTATAGTAGATATCCTCACTCTACGAGGTAGAGTAGCCAGGAACCCAGTGGTAGGTGGTCTCACTTCACTTGGTATAGTGGCCAAGAACCTTGTGGTATATGGCCCCTCTCCAATTGATACAGTAACTAGGAGCCTTTCGGAAGCTGACCTCACTCCACTTGGTACAGTGGCCAGGAATCTTGTGGTAGCTGGCCTCATTCCATTTGACACAGTGACCAGGAACCTTGTGGTAGCTGATCTCATTCCACTTGGTAAATGGCCAGGATCCTTGTGGTAGTTGGCCTAACTCCACTTGGTACAGTGGCCAGGAACCTTGTGGGTGGCCTCACTTTTCTTGGAAGAGTGGCCAGGAACCTTGGGTTAGGTGCTGTTAGTCCACATTTTACAGTGGCCAGGAACCTTGTGGTAGGTGACCTCAATCAACCTGGTACAATGTCAAGGAACCTTGTGGAAGCTGACCTCACTCCGCTTGGTACAGTGGACAGGAAACTCGTGGTAGCTGACCTTACTCCACTTGATACAGTGGCCAAGAACCTTATGGTAGGTGTCCTCTCTTCATTTGGCACAGTGGCGAGGGACCATGTGGTATTTGGCGTCACTTCACTTGGTACAGTGGCCAGGAACCTCGTGAGAGCTGGCCTTACTCCACTTGATACAGTGGCTAGGAACCTTGTCGTAGCTGACCTTACTTTGGCATTTGCTCCCGATAGCTAGTTGCTTGTGTGCTCCCACCACTAGCTAGACCTCGGGGATTTCAACGTTTACCATAGGGAATGGTTAAATTCCTCCCATACGGATGTTACAGGGATCGAAGCCCTCACGTTCTCCAATCTCATTGATTTAGAGCAAATTATCTCCCACCCTACCCATATACCTGACCGCTATGACCACTCTCCTAATATTCTGGATTTGTTTTTCACCTCTAGTCCATCTCGCTGTAAATACACAATCTCGCCCCCATTTGGTTCATCTCATCATATTCTTATAAATGTATCTATTCTAACATCACCTCCCCCTCCAGCAGTCTCTTCTAAGCGTAAATACTGACACCTGAATAAAACTGACTGGAATAACTTACGTACCTTCTTTTCTGACTTTCCGTGGGGTAAGTTAATGTCTCTTATGTGGTGATGATTCTGTCTCCGCTAAACGCATAACAGAGGTTATTCTTGCGGGAACAGAAGCATTTATCCTCTCTTCCTCTAAGACTACTTCTTCATCCAATCCATCGTTCAACCGTTCCTGTTCTGAGGCCATTCAGGCAAGGGATCAGGCATATCGGGCATGGAAAAACTCTCCTACTTCTGGCTCCCATTCAGCTTTTATCACTGCCCGTAATCGCTGAAAGCGAATTATTCGTAAGGCAAAGAGTTCTTTTGTTCAAAGGAAGTACGATAGCCTCTCCTCGTCATGTACGGATAGGTCTTTCTCGTCTTTAGCTAAAGACATCTCTTACAACTTCTGTCGTTCTACCTTTCCCTCATTTTTCCCTCCTGATGGTACTATAGCTGTCTCTCCCGTTGATAAAGCACCTCTCTTTGGTTTCTCCTCTAACTCCACGTTGGATGACTCTAACATTCCCTAACCCCCTGATGCTCCTCTTAGCAATCCTATCACTCTTCCTGTAATCTCTTTTCGGACTGTCCGAGAAGCTCTTCTTTCTCTGGACACAAGCAAGGCTTATGGTCCTGATGGCATCCATCCCCGTGTACTGAAAGAGTGTGCC
>JAUUDW010650553.1:0-10645 GCA_032361385.1 Panulirus guttatus | reverse complement strand
TAGATAGATAGATAGATAGATAGATAGATAGATACACAGGCAGACAGATAATCCTAGCATACACTAGATATCCATTTACCGTACGCTCCCAAAGGGAGGAAGGAGAGCTGGGTCGGCCGTAATCCCACTTCCCCGTCCGGGACTCGAGCTCGTGTCCGTGGGAGTGTTTCCCGGGAGTTGCAACGCCAACCACTAAGCTACGGGAGGCATGGTCATTCCTCCAGTGAATGTGGGGGACTCTGTTTCGTACTGCATATGCCAGTTTACTGGCTGCTTTATCACTGTCATTGTTGTCGTGTTTGGCGGTGCGTAGTGGTGTCTCGTGTAGGGATGTGTCCGCGCTATGGTGTCGTTAGGTGTGCCGGTAAGCGAAGTAGTGTGTGGGTGTGTGTGTGTGTGTGTGTGTGTGTGTGTGTGTGTGTTGCTGTGAATAGTCTCCTTTTGCGGTACTGCGTGGTCCAATGGGTGATCCTTGCTCTGCGTATCCCTATTGCGAATATCGCTGCGGTGTGTATGGTCTGCATTGCCAGGCGGCTGAGCAGCGAAGATGACTCGTTGCGTATTTTTGTTCACTTCTCTGTGCAGTGATGTATAACGAGGTTCGTTGAACACGATTTTGTACAGCAAACCAACATTTACAGTATTACCCCCTGAAGAATTTACGACTCGTTCGAAGATTAACATGAATGTATATCTCGAAAACTTTAATGAATACGGCTTATCGTATTTAAGTAAGCTTTAATATTTTGCCAAGAAAGTAACTGTAAATTTGTCGGGAACAGTCAGGCAAGACAGGCATTGTGTAAGGTACAAAGAAATTGGTGAAGTCGTCTCATAATCCTCTAATCACGTACATTAATCCTGCCAAAGGTATTAATTACGTAACATTTTAAGGAAAAGTTTGAGACTTACTACTTGGGCCACAACCAACGTTATGGCAAGTTGATTTTGATTCGTTTTTGAAGCGATTGAACCCTGGTGTTAGGAGACGATGTAACCAATGCGCTAAATGAGGAATCTCTAAATGGGGACTGGATATCACCTCCAGTTATTGCATTATCCTCCTCCAGCCTATACATTCTTAAGTCAACACCAGAAGAAGTGGCCATTGCTTTGAAGGTCATGGCTAATGGAGGATCATACGTCACAGTGATCTCAACGATGTTGGAACAAATGTTTGACATTATCTAACCAAGGGAAGCAAACTTACCCTAACAAAACTAACCTAACTTAACCTAAGTTAGTTCTGTGCCCATTTGGGTCATACTGTAAAGCAGAAGTAAATAAAGAAACGTTGCAAATTCGTCCGGCTTGCTGACAACCATAGGATACAGAAGCTAGTAAGACACAGTGGAATGGAAAAAAAAATATAATATCAAAATGTGTGGCGAAAGAGTTAAAGACTTGAGAGAGAAAACTTGGCTGATGGAATCCAAAATGGAGACTCACATTCTAAGGGAGGTAATGTACGATATGATTTTTGATCGTAAATCACATATCACTATCGATGCATACATGAGAAGGGCATAAGACTTGATGTTGTAAAAAGAGGTGAAATAACCCCAGCAGCTGATGAATACTAAAGGAGGAAGAAGAAGAAGAAGAAGAGGATCTAAGAAAGGGTTTTTGAGAAGAATATGAACGGCTCTCTGCAGATTTCGTCTGGTTGAAGGTTGGCACTGGCTCTGTTCAGTGACAACCCGTTCTCTGGGTGACATTACTAGCAAACGTCAGTCCATGTGTGAATGTGAGCGCTCTTTAAAATGGATGTGCGTGTCTTGTCCGCGGTGTGGGAGAAGATAGTTGTGACGGAGATGATTCGAGATGAAAGTACGACACTCGTTAGAATGTATGATACGAAGGGAAGAGCAAACTCGTAGAATGAGAGTACTGTACTATACACAGATGAACCAAGTGCATAAAGATACCGAGAGTCCGTTACCCTTTAAAGCTTGGCTGACGAAGCTAAGACTCACTACCTTGGGTTGGTTCTCTGGTGCATGTTGCAGGAAAACTGTGCTTTGTAATCGAAGAAAACGAGAGAGCACAGATGAGAAGTGCAGTGAACTCTGATGCCATTCTAAGGACGCAGTGAACCATAAATGTCAAATTATGGAAGACGAAGTCAGTGAGCATAGAAGTGAAAACGTTGCAGTACAATGCGGATAAAAGAGATTGAGAAGGAGGTAACCAGCCAATTTGCAAAAAGGAGTGGGTGTCCTGAGATTGATTTTGTTAAATGATGCGACACAGGCAGCTGAGGAAATGTAACCAGTTGTTAGATAGATGGACGAACTAAGATTGATTTTATTGAACGATAAGACACTAGCAGCTATGGAAATACAATCAGCTATAGACATGGGAACTAATATTGTCCTCTCATCCGTACCAGAAGCTGATGAAAACATTACGGAAGCTATCTATGGTCAACCAGCATATTCATATGCTAAAGTTAGACTTGTACAATTACACAGATACTGATGATGTTCGAAATAGTGACACAGTGTCTACCACGAGAGAAGGAATGAAGGAATCAGAAGTAAATTGTAGATGCAGAAGACTTTACCACCGTTCATGGAATAGTATGAAAAAAAAGCTAAAATCAAGAATTATTTAGGAGAAAGAGTGTTAGACACGACATGATGAAAGAGGAAAGAGAAGCGGGGAGGAAATTACGAGCGGTAGCCAAGAGGAGAAGAAGGAGGAGGATGAGAGTGAAAATTTTCTATTCATGGTGTGGGGCACGCCGTAGGGAGAGGTAATAAGAAAGATAAGACTAGGGTGATTTACGAGAAGAGAGATGAGAGTCTAACGTGAGGAATTTCTGACTCCCACCCCCCACACCAAAGGGGCGAAGGCAGTTGCCACAGAAATAGTATATCTAAGTTCCAGGGATCAGAGTTCAGGATGAAGTATTCACAGCAAGGGAATTTTTACAATGCATGAAGGGAAGCCACATGCAGGAAATGCAGATCCCAGAATATGAGACTAAAGTTATTAGTTATTCTGAATAAAACGAATGACTCCAGAGGAAAGCATGTGATTTTATTTATACTGAACATTTAAAGTATTGACCATGAAACTTTGATATAATTGACAAAAGTGGGGATCCGGTTACTGTATTCTGTGATCTAAAGATGAGCAGTGCAGAAAGGAAGGTGATATTATGTTTATAATATAAAAACCCTAACAGTTCAAATGTAAAAAGAAGAATATTTGAGAGCATACAATATACTTCAAGAGGTGTGCCGTAGAAGCTGTTCTCACATATCATTTCTCTGAGAACCTATTTTTTCCAGGCATTTGTTGGAGATAACTGCAGTGCACAGGGAAGATCCGATAATGCTGATCACCAGTTAATTGAGACAATCATTATTATCTTCATGAGTATATTATGGAAGCAGCACTTGGCTGAGGTGCAGATGAACCAAGTGGGTTTGAATCTAACTAATTTTTTCAGGTATAGATATAGATTTTATATCTTATAATGGAAAGAGTGGCCATTCAGAAGTACAGTTTGAAATTTTATCTTCACTTAAAAAATTGATCTTTGTAGTGAGATAAGTCTAGACATGACACAGGAAATAGTGGTAAAAACACAAAATCTTTTTAAATCATGCAAAGTTTTTTAGGAAAGTCTCGAGAGACTGGTAATGGCATCCAAGAATTCTACGGTGGGTTTTAAAAATAATTTTAACTTTCTGCTCTGATGTACGGCGGCATCTAGTGTTTTCATTACCATATTTCGCCATATTTTTCTTTTAAAAGCTTTGACGTTCAGTATTCTCTGGATATTTATTTACTTAACAGATGATAATTTATTTACGTAGACGAAATCGGTGAAAGTTTATATGGAGTCCCGATATCGTTTGCCAACTGACATCAACGGAGGTGTACAGACTCGGTACTGACAACCTGTTCCTAGTGACCTGTAAGTAGTGAAGGACAAAATTTGTCCACATCGAGATTCACTCATCTCATTTTTGTTTCACTGATCACTTTCTGATGTACGTATATACCTGTATGTATTGCACCTAAGAAGAATTTGAAACGTAAAAGAGAGCATGAAAAGGCAGCTCCCGCAAAGGTATATTTTCATGGTGGACTTCTGAAGATAGCACTGTAACTAGGAAGAAAAGATCAGGTGACCAGTTCGTCACGGTTAAAGTGTACTACATAGGAAAAGATATCTATCTACGTGCGTTAATTTGTAGCATATTACTTTCAGTAATGGCCAGAAGGAGAATGGATATGTAACTTATCCTGCAAGTGATGGGGTAAGCACACACAGAGGAAAATGCGTATCCTCAACCAAATTTTCCTCTTTTGTAAATTCATATGAAAATAAATACATCGATTAGTACCTGATTCTTTTTACTATCGTCCCATAACTATATAAATTCTCAATTATTTGGTTATATTGCACTTACAGGAAATGTTTAACATATTTACTGAAATTTCAGTTTTACCTCCTGTAAGACTATGGCATGTTTTGGAGATCTTAAAAAAACATTACATGGATACCACTTTGAAGTTCTCGCTGTAAGCGGTGTTACTTAATGCTCGACAACTCTCTAGCTCTTAGTATGATTTTTCTGAAATTGTTTTATCTATTTTTTTCTCAGGAACAAGGCGAGTTTAGATTAAAAAATATAAGAAGCTTTCAGGAGATATCCGTTTTTCACAGTTGTGCTCTGCTTGTTTGAAGAGAATTTGCTATTAGTGTTTCTGTACTTGATGACGTTTCGTAACAAGAGTATGCTGTAAGCGCTAATGTAAATCTTACATAAGAGAAATGTAAAACTATGTTGTTTATCGTCCGGTCTTGAATAACTGGATAACATGAAAATCCTTCTTCACTTATTTCGGCATTTTTTTGTAATGGGATAGACGTATTTGTTTTTCGAACTTCTCATCATAATTTTTCTAAAACATTGTGGTTTCTACCATAGAACCACCGTTGGGTTTGTCTGAAATAATTTGCAAATCAGTTTTGTAAATATGCTTGTTTTGCCAAAAAGGAGGTTAATATTTTGTATATTTTCTTGTTGATTTACCAGTAACTTTGTGTTTAACTTTTCCGTATTAGTTGCAATCCACCCTATTTATATATGAAAACTAGCTAGTAGTATTCTCACTTTGGTAAACAGTGGAAAGTAATCTTTAAATTGATAAATAGCAATTGCCAGAGATGAGCGTATATCTATGCAAACTCAGAGGAGAAAGTGACTGCAAAGCTAGGAATCACTGTTTCTTCAAAATTAGAGAATGTGAAACGCGTACCGACCCAAATTAAAAACGAAAAGAATGAAATATTCAGGAGGCATGCACAATCTGTGACAAAGAACCGTGTCAGCGTATAAACGTGGATAAGGATAATACACTTATAAAGTGCAGGTCGACATTTCAAATGAATTTTTCTTTTTTCCTTGTCTGTATTTACCGGGCGAAAGAAATGGGAATTACTAAGGAGACACCATCTAAAGATACGTAAGATAAGCCAACGCTTGGAACACAGGGAGCATTCGTTTTATGCATCGATTAGTCGATATATGGGACAGGTTGCCATGTTAATTACGATGAAGTCAATACAGTCATTTGAGAGAAAACTGGATGAGTTCGGGGAGACTTAAGCCATATTCTATGAGTATCGCGAAACTGTTCTACGGCGTGTAGTATTGAACCAGACAGTAACATTCTAAACTCTGACAGAAGCTTACAGACGAGGCTGACGATACCAGCATCAAAAATTCAAAGGAGGAATTGTGTGTAACTGTGAGTATATCAGTCACTTCAGTTGCAGACAGGACACGACCGCGTTCATTAACAATTGTCCTCTGGCCTTGAAATAAATAAAATGGAATCAGGCCACTTTGCCGGAAGAAGAAACCTCAAATCACAAAGCAACCTTAGCTCTTTTAGACATGTTATTTCACGCATCATCTGGTTGAAAAATGATAGAATGATAAAACATTAGAAAACAATGAATAACATAACCGTCATAACATGGTATATTGAAAAATGACATGAAAAATAAAAGTATCAATGAACAACATAACCAACTGAAAAGCTCGGGGGAAAAAAAACAGTCCATATACACTGGCAAAGTCTTAGAGAAATTTCCAAAAGCTGACTTACGGAGTCAACATGTATACTGTCCGGGAAGCATTAGTGAAATTTGACAAAGACACGAGAATGAGTTCCCCACGTGAGAGTCCCTTACCCCTGCTGGACTTGGCCTTATATTTTTCGTGGAAGAATTTCTCTTTTTTATCTCTCTCTTTTCTTATACTCCCGTAAAACAGCGGACGTTTCCTTGTAGCTACAATCACGATTAAGCAAAAAGAAGAAAAGAAAAGAATCCACAGTAAATGTTTACCGACATGAAAACTGCACCGGTCGTAAATAAATAAACAGCTGATAATGATAATAATACTTAGATAACTGAATGCATAGATAATGATTATGATACTGAGATAGATAAATTCACAGATACATACATGTATATAATTCTTACCTTGTTGGCTTCCGATTCTTTTATTTACACACCCGCATACCTGTTGGGCGTTCTTATACAGTAAGCAGGAAGTTGAAACTTTACACATTTCTCAATATACTCTCGCCACTTCCCTCGTCTCACACCTTCATTATAGGCCAGTCGCAGTGCACAGGGTTCTAATACCACGCTTCCGTCCAACGTTCATAGGTTCCCAGTCACTCCCAGTCAAGCGTCCCAAGCGGTCAGCGCCGAACACACACAACTTTGGCTTGACCTCGCATGATTCAGTGGCGTTTGTGCCTCACGGGAATCAGACTCTATTCACGCAGGCAATAACAAACCATTTAACTACAGTTAAGGGAG
The DNA here is from genome assembly GCA_032361385.1 of Panulirus guttatus. Classification (NCBI taxonomy): domain Eukaryota; kingdom Metazoa; phylum Arthropoda; class Malacostraca; order Decapoda; family Palinuridae; genus Panulirus; species Panulirus guttatus. Next base: position 3,783 of record JAUUDW010650553.1, on the reverse strand, counting down.
CCACCTGCTTATCATCGTAGTGGATTATCTATCATTATCCTTGAGATAGAGGATATATACATAGCTGACACTTGTTGCTTGATATAATCGCGTGATGCCCTTCCGTATACCGCCATGTGAAGTGATGCATACACATGATGCTTCTGCAAGGAGTGCTGTATGTTAAGATAACACAAAGTGCTCTTCAAAGTTACGTCGCCAGGAGTTGCAACACATGAAGCGCGGTTGTATGCTGGCATGCGTTGTGAGGCATAAAGTGCAGTTGTAGGCTGCCACACGTAGCAGTGCATAAAGTGCAGTTGTATGTTGCCATGTGTTGTGGTACACAGAGCGCGGTTGTATGATGACTTACCTTGTGATGCATAAAGTGCGGTTGTACAAGTGCAGCTAATTGTTGTGATACGTACTGTACATATGTTGCTCTCCCGTGTGCTGTCGTGATACAGTTCCGTATGTACTTTGGTGTATAACTCCACAAGCTGTGGTATCAGAGATGCTACTTTGAAGATGAAGAAGGGGAAGATGATGATGATAATAATGAAGATAAGGCAAAGAAAAAAGGAGAACATGGAAGAAAAGGAAATGGAAAAAATAGGTATAGAAAAGAATACGGTATAGAGGAGAAAATTGCACACACACACACAAAAAAAAAAAGAAATGGAATAAGGACAAAGAAGAGAATGAGAAAAGTGCAAAGCCCAGTCCCACTTAACCACAAAATCCTGAATACAGTGCACCACCGCACCTCAACCCAGACCACAATGCTGAGTGCTACAGCAGAGAAAAAGAATGAAAAAAAAAAGACGCTAATTGCCCATTCTCTTTCCATGTTCCCACTCGTAGCATTAACCTCCTGAGAGATATAATTACACGTATGACTCCCTTCAAGAGTTACAATACCAGACCCTTCACCCTCGAGCACCGCAGAAACTTGGCAAGGCACGAACGTCTTTTGTTGTCAGTGTTTCCAAGACCTGAACTTCCTCGGAGGAAGGAGAGCTTCCGGCCGCTGACCTCTTTCTGAGCAAAAATTGCGCGCGCACACACACACACACACACACACACACACACACACACACACACACACACACACACACACACTTTGTAGAAACTGCAGACTAATGTTACTGTACTTCGCTGACATCATCTACCCCTCGAGACCCACATCTCCCCTCTCGTCCTCCTCCCACTTACACCTATCGCCAAACACACTCCTCCTGTCTCCACAGGTTCCCCAAGCAAGCTACAGTCATATGCACTCCCCTTATCCAAACTCGATTTCCTCGTCTACATCGCTATCCATACGAATCCCATTCTTACAGTTGGCTTTTCACATATTTTCTACATCTATTGGCACATGTTCCCCGACGCATCCTACACGCATTTGCACCTCCGGCTTTCAAGAAGACCCCTTGAGCACCTCTCTCCTCATGTACCTTCCCGCTATCTACACTTCTATCCTCATAAGGGAATCAGCAGTAATCTCTCCCCCAATATAGGGTCCGCATCTGGTTAGGCCTCTCTCTCTGCACACACGCTAATGAGTGCGATACCACCACGTACTTTTTCGTAGTCACAGAGCAACGAACGTCAGAAAAAAACGATGTTTTTCTTTCATACAGAAACAGTCAACAGGGAGGTCCAATAAGAGAACATTGTGTCTGAATGTGGTACGACTGAAAAGTTCTGGGTTGTTTATAATCTTCACTGAGTACACTGACACACACACACACACACACACACACACACACACACAAGCTGCAGAGAAGGAGGAAAATAGTGAGGACAGTAGGTATCCCCCCGATAGTTGACGTTTCCCCATGAAATATGAGTATGTCCCTCGTTTTATCATTTTCTTTTTTCAACCATTTCGACGTGTGGATCATATATCACCTTTGAGCCAAATAAGCCGGCAATTTCTCATGGTTGATCAGGGTTCGAATGTCTATTCATCTTCATCCCATTTTATTTTTTGATAGAATTAACAGCGGTGAAGGTGAATGTGTTTTTTTTTTCATCTTTATGGATCTATACACATTACAGTACACAAAGACGTCAAGAGTCATATACATGGTGTGAATGTATTTGGACTAAGATTTATATTTTTAACACCTGAAGAAAGAGCTGAAGGTTTTTAGGTTGGTGGATGTAGCTTCACGTTGACGATCTTATTGACCAATGGCAGTTTTACGTTGGAGGCTCCAGTCACGGACAGATGTCCACATCAAAGCCGGGGACCTTAATTGAAACATAGAGAGAATTATGAGAGGGATAAAGGAGGAACAAGGGAAAGTATTATTTAGAAATTGATAGTTGTTAGGCCCAAAGCCCAGACAACCGGCCAACCAAAAACAGAAGTAGATTTAGAGCATTAGAGATTTTGGCAGACTTGAAAACAGACGCAAATTCATAACAATGAATATCTTGGCAGACTTGACTTGCGGTCTCACGACTTCAGACAATGCAGCTCGATTCCTGGAAGACGCTAATTATATTCTGCTCTAGTCATCGTCCACACATCAACTTTAGTCACAATAATACTCTAACCAGAGAAGAAACTTCGTACTCTTTGTTACGTATCCTCGTGTTGGAACGGGTGCTAACCTTATATATATATCTTTCCAGTCTTAGTATAACGACTGCCGAAAGACACTACACTTTATTATCTGTGGTTCATACAAGCAAACATTGTTCCTTGTGAATACGATCTTAGATCAACCTTTGGTCTCACCATTAATTACCCTTCACGATATATTATGGGATGAGCTTTTAAAAGAAGAAAATACTGGTCCAAGAGAAGCTAAATCAAACTCATCGGGGAGCAATAAAGATGGGATCACAATGATGATGAAGAGGGAACAGTGAGGATGTGAGAAGGCAGGGAAGAGAACCAATAGATTGCAGCTCGTGATGGAATTTCGGTATTAAATGGAAAAAGAAAAATGTTTGTAGGAAGGAAAGTGATTTAGAATGAGGGAAGAGGAGTGTGAAAAGTGGAGAAAAAGTATGAGGCCAGCTGGAATGGAGAAAATGTTGGCACGAGTCTGGTTGTAGTGGTGGCATGGGGGAAGTTTTGGTGTGGGAGAAGGCTTGGTATGGGAAAAGCTTTATGGTGGAGGCACAAAGAGAAAAAAATATGGTTATCATGGGAGGAATGATGTCATGAGGGAAGCTTTCATAGAGGTGATATGGTGACAGAAAAATGTAATAATACAGGAAGGGTGATGGTGTGGGAGAACCGCTTTTATGCGGGAAGGGATGTGGTTGTAGAAGGATTGGGTGGAAGGAATTGCAGATATGATAGAAGTGGTGCTGTGGAAAATGGGGTAGACATGAAATGGGGTTTAGATGGGAAGGTATTGACCTATTAAAAAAAACAGTATGGGAAGACTTGCAATAGAAGTGTTGGTATTGGTGCAGAATTAGTTATACTATGGGAGATATTGGTATAAAAGAAGTCTAGTTGAGTTCTGATGGTTATAAAAGAGATATTTTAGCATAGAAGCATTGCTATGATTTTTTTTTATCATGTAAGAAAGGTCACCATTCGTATGTAAATGCTACCGTTTTTGATCCGCTGTTGTGGGATGTGGTTTGCTATGGGAGAAACGCTATTACAGGGAAAAGTGTCACAGTGGCGAAGATATTGGGAGAAATTCTCCGTAGGGAAATTTAGTGCTAGCGGTAAAAAATACTAGTATAGAGGAAAGAATAAAGAAGGGATTTACTTCCTTATTTGCTGCACCCGAGAGCTGGTCGAAATGACACACAAACACACAGACA
>JAUUDW010650542.1:0-10646 GCA_032361385.1 Panulirus guttatus | reverse complement strand
ACTCGCAGTACATGTCTCGCCGGCCCTTGCACTCATACCACCAAACCACCACAGTCCCTCCCCCTTCATGAGCTACACACTTCAGGCTCACTATCAAAAAAGAAGAAAAAAAACTCTGCCTGTCCAGTCACCACCTGCAACACGTTCCTCACAACCAATGTTACCCTCAAGACCCAGTCTTTATTCCTCCACTCAACCTGAAAGGTTACAGGATCAACGTAATATCTACCCTGGTCAACCTTCCCGAGTCTTTCTATCCCACAATAACCCTGAAGGGTTTCCCTGCACTGTGCCCGTCTATCTTTTCCTTACAAGAATGCTACGACCTTACTTCTACTCCACCTCACCTATTCCTAACAATCAACCTTCTCTCTCTCATCCTTTCCTTTAACTCGCTCTCCCTTAAACTTACACCATGCAAATCTCTCTCACATCACGTGCCACCCAAAACTGACCCCCCTCCCCCCCACCCATTCAGTCACTATTCAACCCCTCTGCATTCCATACATCCACTCTCAACTGTCTTTTTACCGTAAACATCGTATGAATGTAGTCTGCTCGTTCGTTGCCAGCTCCAGCAATGAGGTCAAGGGTTAAATGCTCCATCAACAGCCATGTAATGCATCCATCATTCGGCCTGGAACTCTAACGAGAACACGTTTCAAGCCACCTACCCTACTGTCACTACTTCAAGCCTCTACTCCCACACTACACCAACTGCTGCCTGACTCCCCCTCACTCCATCAGGGTCAAGGGTACCAAGTGGAGGTAATCAGGTCGACGACCAAGCATACAAGATCACCCACGGATATACACGACAACACGTATATACAAACCACACGCAGATGACATGTTACCCGCCTGGAACGTGACAGACCCTCAGAACTGGTCCAACACGTCGCCCCTCCTGTGAGAAGTGGCGTCAATTGCAATAAACTTTTGTTCTAGTGCGTGACAAAGTTTGGCAGCGTATCATTAACATGATGTACTTCTACATGTAGTGTTTATGGTTTTCATAGGTATCAATGCCCATTTATCTTACATCTCGGCCTGCATTAATAACGAGACAGAGTTGTGTGTTCGAAAGTTAGCCCATTGCTGGTGTTTTCATCTCTCAGCTATAGAAGCAATAACGAACGTTTATTCACGTCAGCACTAGACTCACTGCACGTCTCATCAGATAGCGAAAAAATATAAGTAAACTTTACATTTCCACATAATTTCTTTAGCAACAAAGTAAGACTGTAAAGATGATAACAGAAATATATGTGGCAATGAATAACAAAAATAAGACTAACAAATAACAACAGTAATAACACCATCAGTAGAGAAGACATCTCAAGTATTTAAGCACAGCAGCGGTCTCAGCTCCTGTTGCAGGTGCTTAAATTCCCATCTTCTTTCCCCCAAGACAACCGCTGAAACAAATCTCAAAACTAACCTTTCGCCACACTTAAAAGGCCACTTCCACTAGCGAGGCTGGCAGCAGCGGTCTTGTGAAAGCTTAATGCATGGCTCCCGGAGGTCGAGAAATAATACAGATGATGAGGATGCAAATGGCCAGCAGGTGGCGAGACTCAAGAGATAAGGAGGTCACCGCACCAACCTTTTACCTGCCGTAAATTATAACTGAGGTCCTGGGAGCGTCCATTACACCGGCATGGGGGAGGAAGGACGTGCGTATGGGGTGTGAAACGAACACAGCGAAAGGTAGGTATAATAGGGCAAGAACTCGGGTGTAATACAAGAGGGAGATGAGGAGGTACAGAAGGGAGATGGCAGGTCTGGAAAATGATAAAAAATTTAAGGACACAAAAAGGATAAAGAAAAGGGTAATAGGGTGCTACAGAAAAGGTGTTGTTCAAGGTCGACGACGAGAAGAAAGATGAGGAGGATAAGAAATGAGGAGGAGGAGGGGGGGAGGAGACGATAAAAGGAGAGGATGGTAATTAAAGGAGGAGGAGTAGGAGGGGAAATGGACGAGAGGAAGGGTAAGGATGGAAGAGGAGAGGATAAGGAGGATGAAGGCTGGGACGATGAAGGATCGAGGGAAGGATGGAGAGCGGGAACATAATGAGGCAAGGGATGGAGGAGCAGCAATGATGGAGAAATTAATGAGGAGGAAGATGAGAAGGAAGATAAATGGCAGGGAGATAACGGAGACCAGGAGGACAGGGAGACGGGAGACGGGAGGCACCAGTGTCCACAGTACACAAGAAACTCGGCGGTGCAGGTCATAACGCACACTGTAACAAAATCATCCAAATAAAACGGTAAATTAAAGCGTGTTATTCCCCGCTGACCCCTAACCTTCCCTCCCTCTCTAATTCCTAACCAGTCCCTCTCTCCCTAGCCACCTTTCCTTCCCTCTTCCATCCTTCCCTCACCTGATGAATCTTCATCCTTCACTCTCATCCCTCCCTCCCTCCCTCCCCATGTGTGTCTACTCTCCCTGAACATCCAACCATCAATATTCCCTAAATCACGAGACCTTCCTTCTGTAACCGTTACTTCTCTCTCATACCTCCATCTCTTCCTATCCTCACCCATCCCTCATTCACAAATTCCTCCATCTCTGCCCGAAATGCATCTCTTCGCTCCCTTGTCCATCCTTGTACTTCTCCATTCTTGTCTTACCTGTTCCTCCTTTTCTTCCGTCACCTGTTCCTTTTCCCTCCAGTCTCACGCGTCCAAACTCCCTTCCCTTCATCCGTCCCACTCCCCTCCTCCAACACCTGTTCCTCCCTATCTTTACAATCACATGAGACTTGCTCTCCATCCTTAACAGTCCACAATCAGCCTCTCCTCTCTTACTTCTCCCTCTCCATCCTCCCTAACTTGTATCTTCCTCTCCTCTACACCTGCCTCTTCACCCTGACTCTACTTGTCTTTCCTTCTTGCCTCCAGTAAAGTCTACTGCACCTCCTCTTCCCTCGTCATCCAATCTTCCAGGCTCCTCTTGTATGTTACCTGACGATACTCTTTTCCCTTGAAGCTTACAAAGTCTAGATCCGTCCATCGGCAATGTTACTCATCGACAATGTTATTCACCTACTCATCCAGCTCCATTCACTTATATAAACCCGCCTTCTCAATCAGCTGTGCATACGCGAGCACACTGACTAACCCAACGTCACCCACTTAAGATACAACCTAATCATCCAGTTGCACCTACCTACTTATCTAACTATAAATCTGCCTAAATATCTAACTCCACCCAACTCCTCATCCACACCATCCACCTTCAGATCCAACTGCCCTAACCAGCAGCTGGTGGCAGAAGAGGCAGCCCACAGGTGGAGTAGCTCTCACACATCAATTGTGGTTATCACTAATTGACTGTTCTACCTCTTCCTTGCCTGCCATCTGCTGCCCTTCAACAACTCGTCTGTCTGTTTGTCTGTAATTACCTACCTATTACCTTTTCTATTGTAAGGAGGGTTGGGGGGGGGGGTTACAAGCGTGCGGCCCATCTCTTAAACATTCTCTATTATCATAATAAACCAACGTATGCTATCTGCACGAACCAGGTCCTCAGCCATTTTAATCCATTCATCCAACATTCTTATACTACAAAAAGTACTTCTATAGATCTTTTTTAACAAAATTCTCTCACAATTTCATGCTATGTCCCCTGCCTGGTTCCTCTGTCCATACAACTCTCGAGGAAATGTTCACTGTCCACGTCATCGATCTGTTTTAAAAACTTAAAGGATGTGATCACGTCACCCATCACTCTTCTCTCTTCCAAAGTGGGCAAATTCAAAGCCTGTAGTATTTCCCTGTAACCCTGTAACTTAGCTCTCTAATTTCTGGTCTCATCTTTTTGTGTTACGGGGACAGAGTTTTACATACGTGCTGCCTCGTCTCTTAACCTTGTATGTAAGTACCATGTCTTCACTCCTATGTACACACACACACACACACACACACACACACACACACGCACACCATCTTAAGCCAGTTACCCACTGACTGACCAGATTCGCGAAGAAGATGAGCACCTGAGTTGGGTGTAGGCCGACCGCCACGCCCAGGATTCGAACCCACATGGGTTCGACCCAAGGATGACCCATGCTGACTCATGGTCTGTAACGCTAACGTGTGTGTGTGTGTGTGTGTGTGTGTGTGTGTTCCAAAGAACATGGTAGAAAAAACAAAAAAGACTGAAATACACAAATTCCCAGCACGAACTTTAGACTTTCCTTGGGTCTAATCCGTACACAGAGGCGGACCATCACACACACTGTTTCTCCACCATCCAAAAAAGCTCACGACAAAATCAAAATGCCACAAACTTCAAACGAAACCTGCAAAACCATAAAAATTCCGTCCCGGGCTGAATATATTTCGACTTCCGTACTCTCGGACACCCCGGCTCGCCTGGAAGTGTGTAGTATGTCACACTCTCGCGACACAGGCGCTTAACACTAGATTTTAAGTTGGGGTGATCAGAGCAATCGAGGAGTGGGTATAACGAGGGGTAAGGCGAGCGGTGTTCGCAGTACAGAGGTCGGCAGGAGGGCGCTCCGTATGCAAGGAGAACCTCAAAGAAATTTTACAACAACTCCGACCCAGCAGTGCCAGTAACTCAGGTAGCCAGCCCCGTGCACCGCTCCAGACCTACTGGAATTACTCAGACATCTTGCCTACACCGGCATGTACCACATCATCCCTAGGGCTAAACTTATCTGGTAAAATGTTAACCACTAGTTCAGGGAAAAGGGGCTGACGTGTTCTCTAAAATTTAAAGGAACAGATAGGAAAAAAATATATATACATATATATATATTTGCGACAGAGGGATGTAAAAGCCATCCATTGTGGCAACATTGCTCACGTCTCGGGAGGTCCTGGGAACGCTCACAGGTGACCCTTGGATGTATTTAATGTATGCAGCCCCCACACCACGTCCCCCTCCCACGACCCTCTGGCCCCATCCCCCCGTTCCTTCCCTCTTACTCTTCCTCCTCCTCCACCTCCTCCTCCTCCTCTCCCCTTCACCTCCCTAGCACAGCAGAAAACTCGCTCATGTGAGAAATATTTCGATAGGAGGACGGCGTGGTAGCATATGTTTTGTTTGTTTTATGTGGAGGAGGAGGAGGAGGAGGAGGAGGAGGAGGAGGAGGAGGAGAAGGGGAGGAAGGAGGAGGAGGGGAGGAGAAAGGGGAAAAGGGAGGAGGGAAGGGAGGGGGAGGAAGGAAGGGGAGGAGGAGGAGGGAAGGGGAGGGGGAGGAGAGATGGGTGAGACAGTGGAGATGGGTGAGAGAGGGAAGATGGGTGAGAAAGGGAATATGGGTGAGGGAGGGGAGACAGGTGGGGGAAGGGGTGGATGTTGAGATGGATGAGTGAAAGAGATGGGAGAGGGGTGAGGCTGTCGGTTTTCTGGATGATGACAGGTGGTGTTCCCGAGGCCAACACCTTGATTCCTACGGTGTTTGTGGATACTGTGATCTAAGTGTTGGTTCCAGCAAAATCGGCAGCACGGTGCTGCTCTCATGGCAGGATGGGGGTGTTGGCAGCGGTGGCGGTAAGTGAAGTGCAGATGGTAAGAGCAACGAGGTCGTAGACACGAGTGTGAAGCTTTTTGTGGCTGGTGCTGTGATTGTGGCAAGAAACTATGGATGTGGTGGAACTAAGTAAACCATAAGAATGCTGTAGAGGCAAGCGTTGGCCGCAGTTTAGTTAAGTCGCTCGGGTAATGATGGTGGCGGTCTGTTAGAATAACTCACTTATGGCGATGGTACGTAGTGGTGGTAGTGTGTGTGTGTGTGTGTGTGTGTGTGTGTGTGTTAGGGGGAGGGGTGGTAAACCACTCCTGGCGTTGGTGGCTGTGGTAGCTACTCCAAGATGCAAGGTCTCTGATGACCTAGCCTTGCCAACGACCACAATAAGCGATTACTGCCAGGGATACGGCGGAGCGGTAATCTAGCGATGCAGCTTCACGACAGTCATTCACTTCAATACATCATGAACGGATCAGGAACAAGCCACCTTTCACTGACATAAAAGCAGTGAAGAAAATAAAGCACTGTCCGAGAGAGCACCCCACTGTCGTCCGGCGCAGCAGCCCAGAGCTTGTCACCAATCGATCTACTCTTCTCCACACCTACAGTACTACATACCTCTGTTCCATACCTTCTAACCATTTGTATTCATATGCTGTATCTATACCACAAATGCTTCACACCTGACTAACAAATGCTTCATATGCGACGTGACCGACAAAACATCGAGTCACACCTGCCCTACGCCTGCTCCTCTATAAACTCCAAACCTGAGGTAATCCTGCTACACACCTGACCTCACAACTTGTCCACACTTAAGTCTTTACTGTTCCACAAATGACCTCACACCTGCTCTACACCTGTCCTACAAATGCTTTACATTTACAGCAGTTGGACAGCTCACTGACATCTGTTCTCATAACTACGTTACACACGATACACAACTGCTTCACACCTGTTTCAACCATATCCACACCTGTTTCACACATGACCCGCAACTCCAAACACAAACCACGTCTCCACTACAAGTGACCTGTCATTGCTTAACACCCGGACTCGACCCTGGTGTTAACCTGAGACACTTGACCTACATCTACTACAAACCAGACCCAATTCATTTAAAATCCTAAAATCACACATGCGCCGAAACCAACCCCTCCAGCACCCTACAGACGTGCGCAACAAATTTTAATGATACCAACATACCATCCCCTTTACTCTGGTTATTCCACACCAATTAATTCATCCTATTGCCTTATAGTAGGCGTTCCATTACGGTCGCCCAATATGAACCAGCAGGTCATACCAGTCCCTCGACATGGCTACCTTAAACCTGTTGCATTACGTTAATCCCTTAACACCATATGCACACCATAGGGCGTTTTATACCAGTCCCCCTAATACCAGTGCTTTCCACCTTTCAAGTAATACAACAGGCCTTATACCAGCCACCTTCACCGTGTGGTACACACCACCGGCCTAGCTGCTGTTGCCCATATGGCGAATCCGTAAACCCCATCCGTTAGACTACAAACAATACACTCCAGGTAATGAATAACAAGTAAATTAATGTAAGAACTTTGGATGCCCTTGTCCTTAATACCGACGCCTTTAGTTACATGATAACTATCAGTAATCTATATCGGATTCAGTAGCATCAGCAGCTGAATGCCCGGGGAATAATCTTCAGCAACTTCAGCGGAAAACATTTTGCAGATAACAACGTAAGGCGTACTGCAAATCCCGTGAGGTGTTCTGGGTGCAGTCCGAGTGAGACCAGTATACGTATAACGGTGTTAAACTAACGGACCATGGCTGACCACATCACCAGAGGGTACATAAGCTCCCACACCTCCGCCCAGGTGTGGGCCAACACCCACAACCTCCCCGGCCTCCCCTGAGTGCTGGCCAAGAGGGGCTACACCTCTGACCCCTAGTGTACCGACCAAGAAGAGGCACACTACCTCCCTCATGCGCTGGCCAAGAGGAGGTACTCCCTCTAGCACGCCGGGCAGTATCTATGGTGATATAAACTAATATACCTCCATATATTCAAGCCACCAGCTGTAGTACGTTGGATATATATCCATCAGAGAAAATACGTACAGGTAGAGCCGTTGATTTACCTTCCAGACACATCCAGGCCATAATCACTGCCATGACACATACACAACATCCCACATCCACTGCAATTTACAAACTTCAATAAAACATCATGAAACATGTAAAGTAAAGGCGACGGGACCCATGTATATATTAAGAAGCCTGTCTGTGCGACGCTGCACCTCACCACCGAGAAATAAACAAAAGAAATTCAAATCAATAATACCAAGGGATACTCCAGAGGCAACCACCCCTCTGGCTCCGTCCCCGCCGGAATCCTACTGGGGAAAAAAATATTGTATAGTTGGAAGAATCCCTCAGTAGGAGCGACGCCCCGGGAATCCTCCATGACAGAGGCTGTAGCAGGGCAGACGTGCCTCCACTGCCTCACCCTCCACGTTCCTCACGCGATACGTTCACAAACGGCTCCACCACCTGGCAAGCAGTTGAGGCACACGTTCCTAAAGACGGGGTCGCGCGGCTATTAACTCTAAGAAATAAGCTTCCATTCTTTCGGAAAACCCATTAAAATTGAGATTACTTGACTGATGGTCATCGTCCTCAGGAATTTGCATTAATATTGTTCCAGCATATTGAAAGGCCACCACTCCTTACCCCTCTCTTTCATCCCTTCCCTGCTCTCTCTCTCTCTATCTCTCTCTTCCTCCCCTCTATCATCCCCTTCACCTCCCCTCTACCCCTCCAACCCCCTTCCCTCAGAAAAAAACAAAAATAAGTAAAAACGAAATCATTGGAGTGACCTGTGTACCTCCATTGTTTATTCGGCAGGGCTCGTGGACCCTTCCCAGGGAGAGGGTGGCGGACGGTGGAGGACTGCGCACCCACACCCCCTTAATCTTACCAACTTTGGGGAATTCCAGGTTAAAGTACACCTTAAAATTCCCTTAGATACCCTTAGGTTCGGCTGAGGCACAATGCCAGAGCGTGGAATGACAGGGAAAGGTCGAAATTTTGAAGAAATGCTATACAAAATTCTCCAGTTGAGACGCGGCCGCCCGCCCATCTCTTTTGCATTCCATCAATAATGTAGGAATCGGAATGGCTGCAGGGAGAGACCGAACCAGAGCCACGGACCACTAATCATGGAGGAGGAGCACGACTAAGAAGGATGGAACTGAAGGAGAGGAGTGTGAGCGGGGAGGAACGGAGGAAAGGTGAAAGAGAGAGAGAAACAAACAAGTCCGGAGGTTGAGAGTGAGGCAGGAAAGTGAAGGGAACAGAAACGCGGTTGTGAAGAAAAACAAAGACCAAGAGAGCATGAGGGAAAAAAAGAAAGGAAGACAGAAACTCAAGAAGACACGAAGCCCTGTGACAGAGAGAGGCGAACGACCGCACAGTAGAGGCAGGGAGAGAGGTCAAGCTTTACGCCCCGCCAATGGAACAAGAACACAAGAAGTGCAAGTGGTCGAAGGATGTGGCCGAGTGAGAGGAATGGAAACAATAGAGGTAATGAATAGGCCTACGGCTCCTCTGGCACTCGACGCTGCTGGATAAGTTCAACAGAAACACATGAGCATCTGAAGACCATCATAAATACATCAAATGTCGATAAAGGTTTAGGTGAACGCGAACATAGGGGGAAGCTGTCGAGCGAGAAGGTACTACAGGAGACGCTAGCTACAACACACGACAAGAAGGACGAGAGAGGTGGAAAATCCTCGCGTGACGCAGCGGGTGAGAGGGTCTGACGGCGAAATGAAGAGGAAAGCCGTGGTGACTATGGGTCAAGAGCACAGGTCATGGACAGTGATCATGATTATGGTGTTACTGGTGGTCATGGTAATTCAACCCTGGTTCGAGTATGAGTGTAGACCTGCCGCTGTCGAAGAGTCAGAAGGTTGGAATCGCTATAAGACGAAGAGTGAATCGCCAAAACAAGATCCTTCATGAAAATCAGAGAAACCGCAACGCAAGCGTAAATACGCAGGCAAATGACAAGTGGGAAGAGAACTTTAAGAAGTAAATTATCAGGTTCAGCAGAGCTTGGCGGCGCATGACGGCAGAGTATCATGCACCAGCAATTGGTCATTGTCCTACATCTTAGTAAACCTGATGACAATGGAGCTACCAGTCCTGTGGAGATAACCCAACTTCGTGCAATTATCTTGCAAGAAATATGCAAGTACCCAAGTCGAACAGCTTCCTCCTTACAACTGTACCTGCCCGTGTGACTATCGCATAAATACAAAACCTACTTCTCGACAGTAATGTCAATAAAACCCTGGGACCAGACTGTGAGTCCCTCCGTCACTGAAAGATGTGCACGCCCAGCTGCAGCCCCTCGCTTCACCTTATATCAAACAGCAAACTTCGCTACATGTCTGGAAGGTGGTGAGAGTCGGAGCCATCCCCACAGAGAACAGCGATACACTAAGATGCGTACATCAAATTCTTTTCTACCTGAAGCAGAGAAGATTTTTGAAGAAATTCTCGTTGAGCGACTTCACACCTTCACGATAATCATCCTTCACGTACAAAGTGATTATGACTTCAGAGAGTAATTATGGCTCTAGATGTCCTTTAAACGGACCAACAATCTGGACAAAAGGGGACAGTCTACCGCTGGCTAACTAGACCCCGAAAGTAAACTTCACTTTGTAAATACAATGAGAGACAACAGTATGCATAGCAGACAACTGAGTAGCATAAGGGGAGTGTCACGTGTCTGGGGAAGCAGCGTATGAGGAGTGACGACCAGTGGGCAGGACGGGGAGTACTACGGCAGTGAATGAAGCATCTTCAATAAGGAGTATAACATAAGGACGTGGAGGCCGATCATCCTTTCTGAGCCAGTCACTCGGCTTTCTGGTAAGAGCATTACTCAGCACCTCGACCCAAGTACTGACCGTCCCTCAACGCTTTAGGGCTGCCAGGAAGAAAAGAAAATGCTACAGGGAGTGCCAAATTATCAGTCCAGTCCTATTATCTGACCTGACGACACTATGCACCTCCTCCTCCCTCCTCAAATCCTGTTGCTTGCCTGAGGGTGATGATGCTCGCCCGTGTGACAGTCTC
>JAUUDW010650531.1:0-10646 GCA_032361385.1 Panulirus guttatus | reverse complement strand
CATGTGTATATGTGTATATGCATGTGTATGTATATGTATGTATATATGTATATGTTGGTATGTATATGTATGTATTGCGCATTTATGTGCATGTATGTATATCTGTGTGTATGTGAGTGAATGGATCTTTCTTCATTTGTTTCCTGGGGCTACCTCGTTAACGCGGGAAACAGCGATCAGGTATAATAAATAAATAGATTATTATTATTATTATTATTATTATTATTATTGATATTATTATTATTAATGATTCTATTACTGTTATTTCAATATTTATTATTCAGTATCAGATTTTAGATTTTCAAACTTTGATGATGTTTCCATTACTTGTTTCAGGCAAACTCAGGAAATCATCCATGAAAATGACATGGCTGTAGCTCGTAAAAGCTTCAGTTAAACATACAGAGTAGTAAAGGACGGTCATTTTCTAAAACTGCGTTTATCAACTTTGCAATTGCCTACACATTCATAGCACCTTTGACAAGGCCTCTCAGTCAACCCTATCATGCATTTTCTCAAGATCTATAAACACCACATACAATTCACTCTCTTTCTCCAAGAACCTGTTACACAAATTCCTCAAGTGAAAACTTGGTTCATATATCCTCTACCCCTCCTGAAGCCATACGGATTATTATTATTATTATTAGTAGTAGTAGTGGTGGTAGTAAGTAGTAATAGTGGTAGCTGTATTAATTTACTGTCAATATTAGTATTAGTATTATTAACATTAATACATATTGTTATCTTTATTATTATTTTTTTTTCCATACTTATACTTATTCGTGATTTCCTGTGGTAGTGATGTAGCATCAAGAACAGAAGGTTAAGCCATATAGTAAAAAATCCTCGCTTGGCCCATTCTCTGTTCTTTCTTTTGGAAAAGTAAAAACTGGAGGGGAAGATTTCCAGGCCCCCACTCTCACCCCTTTTAGTTGCCTTCTATGACACACAGGGAATATGTGGGAAGTATGGATTATTATTATTATCAGCCTCCATTTACATGTGATTACAGTGAGAAAGAAGTCACCTGTGGCAAGGTTGTATCACTGTCAATAGATGAAAAAGACTACAGTCTCCAGTTTCATAAAAGAGCTTAAACTAAAGGAGTCCATCCTTTCCCTGTTACTGATCAAAGTGCAGCCTTTAAATTATAGAGCCTCACAGATGGGCTCCTGCAGCTATGTAATTGAAAAAAAATGTTAATACAGTTGTTATTATTATTATTATTGTTACTTTATTGTTATTGTCTTTATTATTATTTTGATCATCAGTGTTATTGTCACTGTTATTATCATAATTCTACTGTTATGATCTATCTATCATCATCATTTTTACAGTATGTTGACTGTTATTTTTGATGGAATACAATAACATACAAGCCTTGAGAGCTGTAAGGCAGCTCCTGTCTTACTCCCACCCAATATCAGTCATGTATTTAACTAAGTTTTGCTTGAAACTTGCCAACAACCTGTGTTAGTGTTAATTTTTTATTCTCTGGGTAACTTGCACCACTTAACCACCTCTGTTTTCACTGTAGTGTTTGCTTATTTCTCTACTGAATCTAAATATTTATTATTTTGAATCAACTGCTGTGTGGTTTCTCTTTCATCTTAGTGCTTTCATTATGTCCCCACTGATATATGAGTATTACCATTTGCAGTACTCTACTAGTATCATAAGGCCCTCATGTTTACTTAACTTGCTGAAACTTCTTTGGCATGGAATGAACAATCACAAGTGCCTAAAATGATGTATGAGAACAATAGAAAAGTAAAGAAATGGTGTTTGAAAGGAAATGGAGTGAAAGTATAGATTTTGTAAAACCTTATACAGTGAAAGAAGAAAGTACTAAATTCTGCTGTGGATATGGGGGAAAAGACTGGAAGAAGTGAGAGAATTTAAGTATCTGGTAGCTGTCTTGGGTAAGTGCGGTGATATGGAAGGAGAGATAAGAGAGAGAGCAGTACAGGGTAGAAGAGTCATTGGGTCCCTTAATACAATAATGAAGGGTAGAGGTGTAAGTATGGAAGTGAAGAGAGGATTAAGGGACAGCATACTTCTCCCAACCCTGACCTATGCAGCCAAAATATGGACATGGAATGAGGCACAAAGGTCAAGAATCCAGGCTTGTGGAAATTAGCTATTTGAGAAGAGTATGTGGTGTGACTGGATGGAATAAAGAAAGAAATGAAGGGGTGTATGAAAAATGTGGTATGGCAAGGAATGCAAAGGGAAAGAATTGTTGAGTGGTAGAATGGGTGAAACATAATACTTTGAGGTGGTTTGGGCATGTGGAAAGAATGCACGACTGGGAATTTACATAATGTATGATAGTACATTTAAAGGGGTTGGTGTGAGTGGAAGACCACCCATGACATGGGCAAATAGGGTGGAGGGAGAGAATCAGAGGAAGAATGCATTGAATGGTGTATGTGAGGGAGGCACATAAGGACAGGGATAAGTGGAGACTCTTTTGCCATGGCCACCCCTTGATGCAAATTCCCTTCAGGAACGGGCATCAGAGACAGAGATAGATAGATATACAGTGAGAACATGTGATACTGTCCTGTTTAGGAGATTGGTGAGGACATTTAATGCTGACTTATACAGAAGATTGGTGAGGGCATTTGATACTGTCCCATATAGGGGATTGGTGAGGACATTTGTTACTGTCCCATATAGGAGACTGAAGTTATTTGATGCTGTCCCATATAGGAGATTGGTGAGGATATTAGATACTATCCCATATAGGAGATTGACTCAATGAACATACTTGGTATTACTGTCATATCCACTCTTTCTTGGAAACCACACATTACAGAAATAACTAATCTGCCTGTTAAGAAACTGCGAGTCCTATTTTAGATATCACAATATCTTTTCTTCTGAACAGTTGCTCTGTTTATAAATGAATTGATCCATCCATGCATGGAGCACTGCTCTCACGTGTAGGGCGGTTATGGTTCTGCACCCTTACTTGACAGATTTGAGTCGAAAGTGGTCCAACTTATGAATTCAGGCAGGCTAGCTTCAAAACTTGACCTGCTTGCCCTGCAGCAGTGTTGTTTCACTTTCCCTATTCTATACGAATTACTTTGATTTTTTACTCCCAAGAGCTGGCTGCTTGTGAGCCCCCACCACCAGTTAGACATCACAAAAACTTGTCAGGCTGTTGGCAGCTCAAGGGAGGGCCATTTTATTAAGTTTCTTTCTTTGTACCTCGAAGCTTTGGAACTCTTTACCCTCTCATTTCTTTCCCAATAACTATGTCCTAGCACATTTCAAAAGACTGGTTTTTCACTTCCTCAAAAATTCATGAGTACTTATTTTGTTTTTCCCTTTCATAATCCTCTCAATATTTTGATTAAGGCCTGGCCTTTGTCTATGACTAGAGCTTGCAACGTTCAAAACATAATACAAAGAAATTTAGATGAGTTCCATTGTTAGTGTGATACATGATTGAAAAAGTCCAACCCAAGGAAATTCAAAATATGAGTGGACTTAGTAAAAGAAGACCTCTTTTTTTTCTAGTAATGGTGTATTGACAAAGCTACATGAATTTGTATATGAAAGAGACTTCTGGGTTGATGTCATACCCAACCTTTCACTAGAATACCATATCAGAATTGCTTAGGAAGCATGCTGTCCACTGGTTGTATTAGAATTGCTTGTAAGTACATAGGTAAACCATTTGCAACTTATATTTGACCTAGACTGAAATATTTATCTTGAGTTTTAGCAAACTTTAAAAGAAATATGAAGATTAACAGAATATTCAGAGATGGGAAACAAAAAGGTACCTGAAATAGAGGAGCTGCTTTATTGGAACTTGTTAAAGGCTCTAATATTATCCACCAAGGGAGATGAGAAGAATTAGGAGAGAATCACTAATCACAACCTTAAAGTTTTTAACTTTGATGGTGTCAAGAGTAAACATTTCAATGAAAGATGCCAATAAAGAGCAACCAAAGGCCATTACAAGAAGCTGTATAATAAACTTTTTACAGAAGATGGTAAGTACTTTTATATTATCAGACTTGTTACTACATGATTCAGACTGGAAATGTAGATGGCATACAGAAGTTAGGAAAGTTTTTGGACAGTAAAGGATTCAAGAAACTGTGCCCCATGAGTGTCGTAAGAGGAAAAAATGAAATACCCAATAGAGCCCTAGAAATAGGGCACCAAGGTTGGCCAGACATGTCTAATACCATTCTAAACAAATGATATGCAATAGCTTGCATGTCTACAGTTCTTCACTGTGTTACATACAGATATTAGTCCAATCACCTTTAGTACATAAAAATGCCAAGCATAACTAGCAAAGTAATTGTTTGACCATTGAAATCTTGGCCTCCAGTAAAGACATTCCTGCTTTATCATAACAACAGCTGATGATCCCTCAACACTGGTGGTCCCTACGTGGTCCTCGACACTGTGGTCCCTAGATGGATCCCCA
Organism: Panulirus guttatus; assembly: GCA_032361385.1. Classification (NCBI taxonomy): domain Eukaryota; kingdom Metazoa; phylum Arthropoda; class Malacostraca; order Decapoda; family Palinuridae; genus Panulirus; species Panulirus guttatus. Next base: position 6,184 of record JAUUDW010650531.1, on the reverse strand, counting down.
ACACTGATTGTCCTCAGCACTGGTGATCCCTCGATAGTCCCCTGGCACTGGTGGTCCCTAGATAATCCCCCAGACACTGGTGGTTCCTAGATAATCCCTGATACTGTTGGTCCCTAGATGATCTCCCAACACTGGTGGTCCCTAGATAATCCCAACACCATTGGTCCCTAGGTGATCCCGCAAGACTGGCGGTCCTTAGATGATCCCCTAACACTGATGGTCCCTAGATGGTCCCGCAACGCGGGAGGTGGTCCCTAGATTATCCCCACCACTGGCGATCCCTAGATGATCCCCAACACTGGTAGTCACTAGATGGTCCCCCTACACGTGGTAACTAGATTATCCGGTGATCCGTAGATGATCCCCAACACCGATGGTCGCTAAATGGTCCCCCAACACTGGTGGTTCCTTGGTTATCCCCAACACTGGTGATCACTAGATGATCCCCAACACTAGTGATCCTTAGGTGGTCCCCAACACTGGTGATCCCTAGATGATTTCCCAACACTGGTGATGCCTAGATTATTCCCAACATTGGTGATCCCTAGATGATCCTCTTAACACTGGCGGTCTCTTGATTATCCTAGCACTGGTGGTCCCGAGATGGTCTCCCAACATTGATGGTCCCTAGATTATCTCCATCACTGGTGATCCCTAGATGATCTCCGACACTGGTGGTCCCTAGATGGTCCCCCAACACTGGTAGTCCCTAGATCATCACTAACACTGGTAGTCCCTAGATCATCACTGACACTGGTGGCCCCTAGATTAGACCCAACACATGATCCCTAGATGATCTCCGACACTGGTGGTCACCTAGATGATCCCATCACCAGTGGTCCCTAGATGGTCCCCCTACACTGGTGATCCTTAGATGATCCTCCAACACTGGTGGTCCCTAGATCATCCCCAACACGTGGTCCCTATATCATCCCCAACACTGGCGATCCTTAGATGATCCTCTTAACACTGGTGGTCCCTTGATTATCGTCAGCACTGATGGTCCCTAGATGGCCCCCCAACAATGATAGTCACTAGATTATCCCAACACTGGTGATCCCTAGATGATCCCAATACTGGTGATCCCTAGATGATCCCAACACTGGTGGTCCCTAGATGATCCTCAACAGTGGTGGTCCCTAGATGGTCCCCCGACACTGGTGGTCCCAAGATGGTCCCCAACACTGGTGGTCATTAGATGTTCCCAACACTGGTGATCCCTAGATCATCCCCAACACTGGTGATCTCTAGATGGTCCCCCAACACTGGTGATCACTAGATGATCCTCTTAACACTGGTGATCCCTTGATTATCCCAACACTGGTGGTCCCTTGATTATCCCAACACTGGTGGTCCCTAGATTATCCTCAACACTGTTGATCTCTAGATGATTTCCAACACATGGTCCCCGACACAGGTGGTCTCTAGATGATCCCCAACACTGGTTGTCCCTAGATGATCCCCAACACTGGTGGTCCCTAGATGGTTTCCCGACACTGTTGGTCATTAGATGATCCCAACACTGGTAATCCCTAAATCATCCCCAGTAATGGTGATCCCTAGATCGTCCCCAACACTGGTTGTCCATAGATGATCCCAACACTGGTAGTCCCTAGATGATCCCCGGACACTGATGGTCCCCCAACACTAGTGGTCCCTAGATGATCCCCCGACACTGGTAGTCCCTAATTGTTCCCCAACACTGGTGATCCCTAAATGGTCCCCGACACTAGTGGTCCCAAGATGGTCCCCAGCACTGGTGGTCATTAGATGATCCCAACACTGGTCATTCCTAGATCATCCCCAACACTGGTGATCCCTAGATGATCCTCTTAACACCGGTGGTCCCTTGATTATCCCCAACACTGGTTGCCTCTTGATTATCCCCAACACTAGTGATCTCTAGATGATTCCCAACACTGGCGGTCCCTAGATGGTCCCCGACACTGGTGGTCCCTAGATGGTCCCCCTACCTTGTTTGTCCCTAGATCATCTCCAGAATTGGTGACCCCTAGATGATCCTCTAACACTGTTGGTCCCTAGATGATCCCCCAACACTGGTGGTCCCTATATGGTCCCCCAAAAGTGGGGATCCCTAGATGATCCCCAACACTGGTAGTTCTTCGATGATCCCCCAACACGTGGTCTTTAGATAGTCCCCCAACACTGGTGGTCCCTAGATGATCCCCAACAATGGTGGTGCCTAGATAGTCCCCAACACTGTTGGTCCCTAGATAGTCCCCCAGCACTGGTAGTCACTAGATGGTCCTCCAACACTGGTGGTCCCTAGATAGTCCCCCAACACTTGTGGCCCCTTGATAGTCCCCCAACACTGGTGGTTCCTAGGTAGTCCCCAACACTGGTGGGCCCGAGATGACCCCCAACAATGGTGGTGCCTAGATAGTCCCCCAACACTGGTAGTCACTAGATGGTCCCCCAACACTGATGGTCCCCAGATGGTCCCCCAACAATGTTAGTCACTAGATGATCCCCCAACACTGGTAGTCACTAGATGGTCCCCAGATGGTCCCCCAACAATGTTAGTCACTAGATGATCCCCCAACACTGGTAGTCACTAGATGGTCCCACAACATTGGTAGTCACAAGAAGGTCCCCCAACACTGGTGGTCCATGGATAGTCCCCCAACACTGATGGTCCCTAGATAGTTCCCAACACTGGTGGTCCTTAGATGATCTCCAACACTGTTGGACCCTAGATGGTCCCCAACACTACTGGTCCTAAATGATCTTCCAACACGTAGTCCCTAGATGGCCCCAACACTCGTGGTCCCTAGATGATCCCCAACACTGTTGGGCCCTAGGTGGTCCCAAACACTGGTGGTCCCTTGATGATCTCCAACACTGGTGGCTCCTCGATGATCCCTCAACACGTGGTCCCTACATGATCCCCAACACTGTTGGAACCTCGATGGTCCCCCAACACAGGTGGTCCCTAGATGATCCTCCAACACTTGTGGTCCCTAGATGATCCCTCAATACGTGGTCCCTAGATGATCCCCAACGCTGTTGGACCCTAGATAGTCCCCCAACACTGGTGGTCTCTAGATGATCCTCGAATACTTGAGGTCCCTAGATGGTCCCCAACACTGATGGTCCCTAGATTATCCCCAAAACTTGTGGTCCCTAGATGGCCCTCCAACACTTGTGGTCCTTAGATGATCCCCAACACTGGTGATACCTAGATGGTCCCCCAACACTAGTGGCCCCTAGATGATCCTCAACATTGTTGGACCCTAGATGGTACCACAACACTGGTGGTCCCTAGATGATGATCCAACACTTGTGGCCCCTAGATGTTCTCCCAACACTGGTGGTCCCTAGATAATCTTCCAACACTTGTGGTCCCTAGATGATCTCCCAACACTTGTGGTCCCTAGATGATCTCCCAACACTTGTGGTCCCTAGATGATCCCCCAGCACTGGTGGTCCCTAGATAATCTTCCAACACTTGTGGTCGCTAGATAATCTTCCAACACTTGTGGCCCCTAGATGATCTCCCAACACTTGTGGTCCCTAGATGATCTCCCAACACTTGTGGTCCCTAGATAATCTTCCAACACTTGTGGTCCCTAGATAATCTTCCAACACTTGTGGCCCCTAGATGATCTCCCAACACTTGTGGTCCCTAGATAATCTTCCAACACTTGTGGCCCCTAGATGATCTCCCAACACTTGTGGCCCCTAGATGATCTCCCAACACTTGTGGCCCCTAGATGATCTCCCAACACTTGTGGTCCCTAGATAATCTTCCAACAGTTGTGGCCCCTAGATGATCTCCCAACACTTGTGGTCCCTAGATAATCTCCCAACACTTGTGGCCCCTAGATGATCTCCTAACACGTGTGGTCCCTAGATAATCTTCTATCACTTGTGGTCCCTAGATAATCTTCCAACACTTGTGGTCCCTAGATGATCCCGCAACGCTGATGGTCCCTAGATGGTCCGCAGAGCCCTTGGGCGGCAGAGTGTGTGTGTGACGTGAAGTGCGCCATGTGAGGTGGGTGCGGGTGGCCTGCCAAGGTAAACATCTGCCAGCCAGCAGCTCCTCGAGTGAGTGTTGTTTCCTCCTCAGGGATCGGTCATGGCGCCTCTCTCTCTCTCTCCCAATGGCCATAATAGTCACTAAAGACCAGACGAGGTTTAGTGTTGGAGGGCGGAGCCAACCACAACTGGTGGTGGAGCTCTTAACAAGAAGACATCAGTTGTGACCTTTAACATTGTGACCTCATTTGACACTAGTAAAACTGGTCCAGCTTGATTTCCGGTTTATAAATTTCAATTTCCTTTACTGGATTCCTCCTGCCTTTTCTCCTGCTGGCCTTACGGAAAGTGTTGGCCATAAAGACACTGAGCAGTGTATCATGTCCTGTCCCGTGGATGTCCAGTCTCTTCTTGAGACGAATTAATGCTTTTGGCCGATACGGTCTTCATCTGACTGACTATTTCATATTATCAGTGTTATCAAGATTGCAATCTTCTTGTCAAGATGGTCATTTTGGCATGCAGTTTAAGGCTGTCTTCTGGCTTCTGCCTAATCGTTAGGATCCATTGTTGGAATATGTTGGTAATTTTTCAGTTTATGGAAGCATCTGTTCTATTGTGTAGATTTTGACGAAATTGTTACCGCAGGATTCTTTGAGTTGATACAGACCGTGAGAGTTTAGGTGTAGAACCAGTGCCATCAAGAAAAATTCTTGTACAGTGGGCAGGTATGTGAATTAGAGAGAAGTTGTTGGATAAAAACAGTCTAAATCAACAATTGAAAGTGTTGCAAAGGCATTGGTAACATTATCATCAAAAAAAAGGAACAAGAAAGTGAAGAGGAGGGATGCCCGGGGGTATCTTGAGATCCTCATGTAATGTCATCTTGCATACTGTGTAGATTTTATAAAAGTGACCATGCTACAGATGGTTTACAAATAGAATTGTTCAGATTTTGTAGAGCTTTAATGGGTTTGTAAGTCAGTAAATACCAATTAAAGCTGTAATACAATGTAAAAATTTGTAAGTATAAATGGCTAATTTCCTTTATTATTGATACATTCCATTGAATGCCGTCTTGCTTTGGAATGTTTGAATCGCACTGAATCGGAGTTTTGCAAAGTTTGGTCCTGTTCAGGTTTCTACAAAGATATAGGAATTGTATTAATGCTTGTGAATTGTGTCCCACATAGGGTCAGATTCCTATCTCTGTAGACTTGTGAACGCACTTCCTACCTTCTAACCCAAGTGATCCATAGCACAGTTGAATGGGGCACCCATTTTGATAATGGTGAAATTTTTCCCAATGATAGAACTCAGAAGATGTCTGAAGCAGTAAAATAGGCAGGCTGTCTTCTTGTTTTTATTTTTATTGGTATAGTTTATTATTTATTAGTTACTAACCCCACATTTTCCCTCTTTCTAATAACCTTACCATTAATGAGTTGTTTGATATCAAGAGATCAGTTTTAAGAGTTAAAAAGAAAAATCCCACAGTCTTGAAATCTTTCTACAGTTACAGCAATGATTCCATAACAGCAGAACACAGATCATAATCTTAGAAAACATGTATGGCTCTACGTTGGACGGCTTCCATTTTTGCAGAGTTTTTGATGTAGGGACTTTCAGAGTGCTCTGTCGAAAGGCAAGTTTGATCTAAACATTGATTTGTATGTTGGTGTGTAGGTATCTATATCAAGGCATTGAAGTGCCCTTCTTATTATGCCTATCATTGATTTCTTCAAGTTTATACTTACCTCTGATAACCCCTGTGGTATATCCATTTCTCACATTTTTTATATTTCATTATGGTGGTTTTCATACTTTAACTCTTCTGTCTTCTGTACTCCTGCAATATGCATACCTAAACCTTTCATTGCTCTGGATAAAACTTTAAGAACTACTTTTTCCTCCATGTCTGCATCTCCATTAGGTCCTCCTGCAGTCCATGACAGTCTTCTTGGTTAATTATCAAAATAGAAGTTTTACTATCATCAGTGAAAATGTATTCATTAGTATTAACCTATTCTGGAAGATCATTTATCTATATCTCTATCTATCTATCTGTATCTCTGATACCTGTTCCCAACTGAAACTCCCTCAAGGGGGTGGCCACAGCAATAGCCTCCATTAATGAACTCCAGTGCCGCTTCTTAGCCTTTAGTGCCCCACCCTTAACAGG
>JAUUDW010650520.1:0-10646 GCA_032361385.1 Panulirus guttatus | reverse complement strand
ACATTAGCTAAGAATCTACTATAGAGAAATGTGAAGGAAAAAAATTTGAAAAATACCATTTACTCTATCATTCACAAATTATAAGTTGAGTGTTTTGTATCAAATTTGTAGGTGTATATTTATTCCTGCTTTAGGTAATAACCTGCTGAAGAGAATTATGTAGAGAAAATACATGAAAATTATGGTTTCCTGTGTCATTCAACAATTATATTTTGAATGTTTTGAAGCAAGACTCTTTGAAGACTGATCAAGCATTGGTGACCATAGTGCCTTCCTAAAGTAGATATTTCATTAAGTAGATTTTTGGTTAGCAAATACTTTTAAAACCCTAACTTTCAGATTGTGATTGCAGGAATTTGTCATCCACATTTTTCACTTCTGCCAGCATGATTCATGCGATTGTAATTTTCTAGCCTGGTTAAAGGCTCCTAAGAATTTTATCCTATAAGGTGTTTGCTTTTCCTGGCCAGAATGTACATGACCCCAAAAATACATGCTGAACCTGTTGATGGTTCTGTGAAAGATCTTTAGTATTTATATTTGACAAAGCCTCTTTTGTCCTTGCTGTCAGACTGTTCAGGAATTTCTTGATTATAAATTTTGGACAACAATATCTGTGGTAGTTTATTTTCTCATGAAGTTCACCCAGATAAAGGTGCATGATAGGATGGAAATTATTTATCTTTTCTGCTTACAGGAGAGTTTCCAAAATTGTGAGTCTTTTGGGGCAATGGATGTATTCTTGCATCTTTGTACATTGCAATTTTTATGGTACATCTGTGCTTCTTTGAAGCAGTATGATGCCTTTCTGAAATGGTAAAATAAAACATACAGTTGAAATTAGCAACTCATTTCATCCATCAAGAATATCTTATTGGTTTTGCCTGTGTCTTGACTTCTTTGATGTTAGTAAAGTCAAAAATATTATTACAATTATTGTTATTCCTAAACTGGAAATATAGAAGTTGCTATGACAGTTTAACTCAAATGAGTGTATGGCACAAGTTGATTTATATAAAGTAAAAACATCATAAGAATAGCCAGTAGGTGAACCTGACAAATTGAGGAGAACTGGAAAACAAGCTAATCTAATGGGTGTTAGTGATTATTTGCAATAAGTATATCATAAGGAGCCTCTGTAAACACTGTGCAAAAGTTGCCGTCTGCCATTGGCCTGTTGAGGCTGAGGCACTAAAGGCCAAGAAGCGTCTTTGGAGTTCTCTATTTATGGTGACTCTATTGCTATGCTCACCCCTTTGAGGGAGTTCCAGTTAGGAACAGTATCAGAGATATAGAAAGATAGATGGTATGTCATTAGTAGGTAGGATGATTAATATCAATTTATACTAAATATGAATTTTTATTTCCATCATTCAGAGGTATAAATCATATTTCCAAGTTTTCCTCAAAGTGACTTATTCATGTTAAGGCAAAATATAGATTTAATTCATCTCATAGAAATTAAAATATACATATTGGTATTAATGGAGATAATGTTATATTATTGTTTGATTAGTCTCTTATTAATGCATTTGGATATGTCATATCTATATTATAAAGCATAAACTTGTAGACATAATAGACATAAGTCTTCAAAAAGTCTACAAAGAACCTGCTTTAAGGATGATGTATTTGAACAAAAATGGCACATTTTGACCACAAAGTGATGTGATTATTAAAGCACAGTAATTGGGGAGGAGTGAGAAGTCAAAGAGATGCATAGCAAGGGAGGATGGGTGAGTGGAGTGGTGAATTGAGTTTGCAATGTTTAAAACAGGAGCATAGAAATCTTGTATTAGGTGATGTATTTCACAGTTGATCATGTACTGTACTGACAAAAGGTTTATGTGACAATTAGGATATCCTTGTGCACCATCTGTACCACTGTAGGAAGTAGATCCACAAACAAATGATGTATGTTACCATTAGGATATCCACACATTAAAAAAAAATGAGAAACTGACATAAAGAGAATAAACTAGTTTATCCAAGAATTACTATAATACCTATGTGGTGTTAGCACTCTTTTCCTTGCATTAAACTTCCCTTTTGTATCAGCTGTACAACAGGAAGTAATGTTACTAGGTCACTAGGAGACCAGCTTATGTGAGTCCTTGAGGCTGAAAGACATGCTGCTGAGGATCTGGGTGGTGAGAGTAGACTTACATGGATAAGTTGTATGGTTTATGAATGTTTTACTTGGCACTTAATACAGTAGAGTGTAAATCTTGTCTCAAATGCTGTATGTCTGTTTGTATATTTGTATCTCTGAATCCTGTTCTCTCCTGGAACTCCCTCAGAGGGGTGGCCATAGCAATAGAGTCTCCATAACTACTGAACTCCAGTGGCACCCCACTGGCATAGGGCAACTCTAGTGTAGAGCTTGCAGAGGCTCCTACTGTATGTCGCATGTTGACAAATGTATGTCACAGTGTAAGGGCTTTATTGTTCGGATTTTATTGAAACAATTTAAATGAAAGATTTTAACAAATTCCTGAAAAATCACAACATTTGAGCATAATAGAAAACTGAAAATGTCTCTGCAGCGTCTTCGTCTCGTCACAGAGGACCGCAAAGTAAGTGAAGCAGATCTCTGGCAGGAGCAGGTGCAGCGTGTGACAGACTTAGTACATGTTGTTGTCACATGTCCACCTTCACCAGTGCTTCGTCATACCCTCACTCACTACCCTGCTTTCGCAACCCATGTAACCTTGGATTATTTGAAAGTAAGTAATTTCCGTTGATCCTCTTCTGTTAGTTCAGTTGCTGTATTTATTTTACACATAAGTAGGAACTGTCTTGTATATTGTCAGTAGTAGAAAACAAAGATATACTAGGGAGTAAGCAGTGTATCTTTCTTCATTTAACAGTTATTGATAATTAGAATTTGATGGCATAAGATCCATAACTCAAATTTAGAATTTGCCTTGAGGCAGAGGCAGGAAATTCACAAATTATGATCATTTACAAACTAACCTCATTGAATAGAAAAAAATTCTCCATATTGTAAATGCACCAGTTAGAGTGAATGGGTTCACTTTGCCGATATGCTAAGGCCAGCCATTGTGTTGCATAATTACTGTGTAGCCAGTGTTGAATGATATGGATAACAAAATAGTTGTTATTTTGCCCATTTCTAGATAGCCATGCAATTTTTATTGTATATAGACAGATTTCTCTGATGTGGGAATGTCATAGTAAATAGGGGTCGACCATTAATAAGTAAGAGATTGGAAAGAGTTTAGAATACCAGCAAAGTATATGGACGCTGTGACTCAACTACCTTATGGATTAAAAGAAAAAGGGGAAAAACTGCAGATAAGATGTTGGCATATTCTCTCTCTCTCTCTCTCTCTCTCTCTCTCTCTCTCTCTCTTCTCTTTCTCTCTCCAGAAGTTTTTTTTCTTACAATTCAGCTGTTAGTCACATTTAACATCACACACAAAAAAAAATAGCTGAACAAATTGGGATTAGCAAACCAGCCATGTCTGACATCAGCAACATCTAGCACTATCTGTACAATGTTCTTTGTGAACACATAAGGATAAGCATAGCAATGTCATTAATAAATCAATTATCTGTGGTTTTAGTCATTCTGTGGGCTTCATGATAACATAATTCTAAGTAACTCACTTATCACAAACGTACTCCCACACTAATACCTGGTTTAGGTCTTTGTAGCTATCTAGCAAAGGATAGCTTAATATGAACACAATATAATTAGCAAAAGGAAGTATGAGTTGTAAATGTACATGAAAGCACTTTTACAGCCAACTGGATTGCTCATTCTGTTGACGAAAAAGACAACTTCATAAACAAGCAGACCCAAGAGCACCTTTAAGCTCCTCCAAGAGCCACAATAAATATCCTGAAGAACAACAACAAAGAGATGGAAGCATGATAACCATCCTGACTCTTCTACTATAATGAAACATATTTCTGAATATCGGTGCAACAATGCCTCTCTCTACCACAAGTGATGGCTGTCACAACAGAGATAATATAAAAAAAAATCTGAATGATGTTTCACGGCCAAATGTGGAATTTCCTTTCAAGTTATAAACCAGGTTAATTTCCTATCAAACCTTTTATTAGAGGCCTAACTCCAGCAGAATCCAAACTATAGTTATATGTCTTATGCCAATCAGTCCTTCAGATGCTGCAAAACAATGTAATGGTCTTATAAGTACATAAAAGAATTTTTATGACCAAGGTTATACTGCAAGTTAAAAGAGTAACTCCAAACAACATACGGTCGGATGACAAACATACACATGCTGAAGATGAACAGAAAGGACCCTAAGTGTCACCAGGAACAGACGAAAAAAATGCCTCATTTACTCACCTCTCTAGCTGTCATATGTAATGAAATGAAATCACAGCTCCCTACACAACCAGACCCCACAGGCCTTCCCAAGGTTTCCCTTTGGGTGCTTCATGTTCATCATAATCTTAATAGTGAAATAAAATTGCAGCAGAGAAATTGCAGAGGCTTCATAACAGAGAACAAGAAATATTGTGTTTAAAGACACATACTTTCCAAACATAGGTATATAAATCTGTGAACACCTCAATCAACAGCCAAGCTATTACAAATATAAACATTAATGAGGTCTGATGCTAGGGACCACACGAAATTGCAGCTTCTGGGAGGTCGGGCAGTGAAGAAAAGGGTACTTTCTCACATTTGTGGGTACATGGATCAATGTTCAATCATGAATACATCTAGTACAGTTTAACTTATATACCGAGAATAAAACATATCTTCACCACTAAGTTCCACTGAATTTTACTATGTTTTATCTATTCTTACATGAACCTCACACCAGTTGTCTTTTTCAGCTCAGCATCAAAAGTAGCAACCTATGCTTCAGGTACTTTTTAGAGTTCACTATGCTTACAAAAGCACCACCAGAGGACAAATCTACTTTACCATTCATAATGAACGATAGGTAATATGATGGTGAAATATCAGAGAAACTGGGGTTGAGTATTACAATTGTATGTAATATCCCTGTAGAGACGAATGTCATCTCTGTTTATTTTTATTATCATTTCTGTAACTATAAGTATCAACTGGTTCTGCTATTTCACAAGTGTGTTACCCTACATTTACCATTTTTAAATAGTGATAAAATACAATGCTCTGTAACTGTTTCAGCAACTGTATCTACCTACTTAAGGGAAATAAAACCTAAGTATCCATTTCCTAAACCTAATGTAGTTTTGATGCTGGGTTAAAAAAGACTTACACTCAGAATCCTCAAAACTATTGCGATGTTTTATATCAAATAGTTAAACATAATACTCCAAATCATTCGCTTCATTCTCTGAACACAAGCTATCACTGCAAACTAAAAACATTCAATATCCAAAGTTGTCTGGTAAGAAAACAGGGCTAACATCAATTCAGGAGATAAACTGAATTTTTACATACCTTCATTAAGACAAACCAATTTTAACAATTGAAAGCAAAAAAGACTATGCAGTCACTTCACATTCACCATTAGCTAAAGCTATACAGATGGTCATTGGAGATTAAAGTTTATGCTATCCATACAATATGTGGATCACACACCTGATAAGCCATAGGGTTGTTGAAACAGCCACAGTCCAGTTGTCATTACACTAGTGCATTACTGATCTAAGCATATAGTTGTTCATTTTCATGTTCTGCCACATGCAAATGAGGTCAAAAGTAGCTCATAAAATCTGAGTAGTTTTCAAACTCTCAACATGTGCTTAGTTCCCTGTCCTACCATGTTGTTCACATTACATATTTTTCTAGTTGCAACATTTATCAAGGCAACTTGCAATTTTCTTATATACATCTATAAGTTATATAAGAAATTAACATGGGTTCTATTTTTTATTTCTATCTGATTTTGCTACCCTAAAAACTGCACCACTTATCAAGACACATTTCCTGTCCTCCGGCCAGAAATAAGTGAGTGGACAGCTACGCTGGTTGCTCTAGGGGTAAGCATTGAGGGGGCTGGAAGGCCAGCTGGTGGCCAGCCATCGACCTGCCAGGGACACAGTGCAACACAAGCAACACAACCACTGGCAGGAGAGCATCATAGCAACAAGTTGAAGAGGTTTCTTAACACCCCCAGTAGGTGTTAACCACTTCAAACACATCTAATCTACTTACTTTTATATCAGTATGTACCCATTATTCACTACGGATCAGCTGACAAGTTATCTCAGATGGTTCAACGTTATACTTGGTCAAAGTTGGTGTAATAATCCTTCGTTAGCTCCCGCCGAGCGACGAGAACTCCTGCCACCCTGGCCCTTACCCTCCCTCGCACGCTCCCATCTTGCCTCCAGCCCAACCATCCCCCTAACACAGCCTTTGTTGTATTCATACATTCTTGAAATTACCCAAAGTTACGCAGGTCACTCACCAATTCTTCCTCAGGATGGAGATTTGCTGCCATTTTGGACCATCCTGTCGACGGAACTATAAACAGCTGAGCATCGTCGGACGCTCACATTTGGACCATTTTCTCTCGTCTCTAGGAGGAACTACAGCATCCTGGTCCACCGTACTACATGTACAGGTAGGGGACGGGTACTCGTCTGGTATTAGTATTTGGTGATGAAACCGTTCTGAAATCTCTTCCACTTTTGAGTCATTTCCAATAACTGTATTCATAAGTTCAATAGGTGGTAAAGTCATGACACACTATATTCACCGTATTCGAGACACCTACGAGTAGATTGTTATTAGGCTTATACAAAGACAGAATGGAATGAATACATGCATCAAACAACAATTTCCTTTTTTTCGAAAAATCAAATCTGAAGGGCTGAATTTTCTCCGATCTCCCAATCAAGATCAATATAAAGTATGTGAATGGAGTTGATTCAGCATGGACTTCAAATGAGCATTTGGTTGGAAAATACTTAACAGTTCATGAATGTGGTTTTCAGGGATAAATAGACTTCCGAGTGAAGAAGGTTGTGGCTATTTCTATGTTACACAAACGGTGTTGAAGAAACCATGTATGTATAGTCATAACACTGATCTGCATGACCGTGGTTGTTCAACAACCCACCCAGAGTCATGGACAAATTCATGTTCTTTGATACAAGACCCAATCAAGATCTATCGTTTATCACTTTAGAGTCACAAACGGGTTGTTAGGGACATATGGTAAAAGAATCTTGCTCACAAAGGAACCGCTTTGGCCAAGGCTGGAACTCGGAGCCTGAAAAAAGGTTATTACCATTTTTCCTGCAAACTACGTTTGTTGGAAAAACTTCACTCCGTAACACTGTTATTAAACATCATTTAAAAATGGTATGGATTTCAGATTTAGTGTAGAGGAAAGATCCACAACTGGTAGTGTAGTTATTAAATGCTACGGTTTAAGTATTAATGCTTACTTCATACTGACCATCTTCATATAACAGACATATAGTTAATAAATGAAATATTGGCCACAATATTAAGAGAAATATTCTTTTTCTCCTATGCTCATTACAAGTTGCCAGCTTCCAGCGTTGTAAAATTTTATTTCAAACTTGTAAATAGTAGTGTTCGGGAGCGAATGTTAAAGTACTTTGTAACTATATTTCGCACAAGTCAACGTCGGTACCTATTCCATACTATGAAAAATAACACTGGAGTCCCTGCAGGTTGTATGTGACTTAAAGCATATCTGCTTCCACCACTAGAGAACTTCCGCTTCAGTATTTCAAATGGTTTTGGTTCCGGTGCGACTGTCCGTCACTTGACCGGGACCATACGGGCCCCCGGTTTTCCCCACAGTGGGTTATACCGGTATATCAAATGGCGAGTGTATGGTGTTGATATTATCTTGGGCACCTGAAGGAGATCAGGAGTATCTTGATGCTGGATGTAATCCAGGATAAATGTCTGCGAAAGTGTCATAGGTCTGTAGAGCGTACGGAAATTGCTAGAGTGGAAGATGAGGCAAATATGAGTTACGTACGGCAGAGTTTATACTTGCGTTGCCCAGACCTTAACCTCGTATACATATCCTGCGTTAACTTTATGCATACAAAATGTGGACAACACCTGCTTGAAATTAAAAAGCTACGTTGCTGTCAAGTTAAACTTTCATGAAGAAATATTAAGTACGGAGCAAAGATATACTGTAAACCTAACTCTCCTGCTGATACTGTCAATCTTCGGCACCATTTTCCTCTAGATAATTCTGGACGACTCCATATCTCGTCATCCCCTAACCTTCCACTGATCCTACGTCCATTGTATATTTTCCGTGTTCAAAGTCTTCTCGGTGAATATTCTCACCTACCAGTGGGTATGGTACATGGTCCGTATGGCTTACCCAGTAGCAAATCCCACTAAGATTTGAGGCGTGATCTGGCTCACCACAGCGGGGTCATTAAAACAGCATTTTTTTTTCTTTCTACACAAATTGAAGGTGGGAGACAATTGTCAAATAGAGAACTTTAGAAACCAAAGAGGGTGAAGGGAAATTGAAAACAATTACATATATGCCGGTGACTGGTGTCATAAGGTAACTGGCAGGAAAACAGTTACAAGATAATATATATGCAATGTTGTATGGCGGGTTTCTCAACCTTTTCACCCCTCACAGAACCCTTGTTTGAAAACTTAGTTGCCGCGGAACTCTGTCGTGTGTAAGTTTCCTTAAGACACTGTTTTTAAGACTAAAATTTGTCAGATGACATAGACAGGACAAAATAATGTAATTCAATATATCTGAAGGCATTATAATTTGAAGAACTCTTGAATTAGCTGGCATTGAAAATAATACAAAGGGTTAAACACACAAAAAAATCAATATTAGCTTACCTATTTGACGCTGAAATAAAGCCGAAATTAAGAGTAAGGTCACCAAGGCTGATTAACGCGTGACGCTTACGTACGCGACTCGTATCATTATCACAGAATATTCAAATGGAACAAAGTTCACTGATTCTATTTCAACATACATGAATTCTTACCTGATTGTTTTACTTGGAAGAATAACTGACGCCACAAACAGCGCAAAGGGAAACAGTGGATCAGCGTCAAAATCTCAGCAATCTTTTCCGTGGCCGCATGAAGACGGACCTCTCATATGATGATCAAGCCAGCAGGGATGGTATGACAGTCTTGTAATATGGTCATAAAAAAGATGGTATAAATAGTTTTCATTAACATATTATCAATCTAATATGATAAATTTCCTTTAGCATTTTTACTCAACAATCACAGCCTCCTGACTTAGGCTGTTCCATTCGTTCACTATATTCTTACTATAGTTTTTCCAAATGCTTTCACCGTGACTTCTCGAACTCAGCCTTCTTATGCGGCATTGTTCATATTTTGGGCCTACTTAGAAAATAAAGAAGCCAACTCCTCTAGTTCTTGTTTTATTTTCGAAATATCCATGTAGGTAATTTAAATGCAACCTGTCCAATTTGTACATAACATTTCCCAAAAGAAGGAACAGTGAAGGGGGCCAAGTGAGGAGTCTTCCCTCTAAGGTTCTTTCATGTGTTCTTAAACGCTACCTCGCTAATGCGGGAAATGGCGAATATATATATATATATATATATATATATATATATACACTGATACTGTCAAGTTTCGCATGAAATGGGGACAAAATGGCGCAAATGAAACTGACCTGTGCTATATGTATCACTTTGTACGTCTGTATTATATCTACCAAACTAAATAGGATCTGGGCCCATTGCACGTAGTTTACTATAACGAATCATTTCTGTGGAAATGTGCATTATCTATATTAGATATGTGCATGTATATCTAAACATATATTGCACAGTATAGCTAGTGGTAGGGGCACACAAGCAGCCAGCTCTCGAGAGCAAAATCCAAAGGAATACCTGTAGAAGAGGGAAAGTGAACAAACATTGCAGTGTAGAGCAAGGAGGTCAAGTTTGGAAGATAGCCTGGAACAGTTTATAAGTCGGACCGCTTTCGACTCAACTCTGTCAAGTAATGAAACAGAGTTAGAACCACCCCAGATGTGAGATCAGTACACCATACAAGGACAAATCAATTCCTTGTATAAGCGGAGCAACTGATCAGAAGAGAAGTTTCGATAACTTAACAGGACACCCAGTTTCTTAGAGGCAGACTCAGCTATTATCACAATGTGGGGTTTCCAAGAAAGAGTGGATGTTACAGCAATACCAAGTAAGTTCATTAAGTCAAGATGTGGAACTACAGAACCGTCAAAGAAGAGACGAGAGTTGTGAGGAGTTTTCGATTAAGAGATAGGCAGAAATTGGGTCTTGGAGGCATTAAACATACCAAGATTTTGTGTACCCCACTGACATATCCTGTCCAAGTCCGAGTTTACTGAGGAAGCTGTGTCAAGATGAGATGCAGATCGAGCGAGAGAAGAGAGAGCAGAACTGAAGGATGTGGATGAATGCAGTGTTGAGTCGTCAGCGTATGACTGCAATAGATTACTTGTGAAGGAGAGGAAATCGTTGAAAAAAGAAGTGTAGGGGACAGGACAGAACCTTGAGGGGGGAGACTAATCCATCAACAACCTCAGAGATAGATCGGCCAGAGAGGAGGCTAGATATGAAGGAGCAAAGTGAGGGAGGGAAGCCAAAAGAGGGGAGCTTAGAGATGAGACCCCGATGCCACACCCTGTCAAAGCCTT
>JAUUDW010650498.1:0-10647 GCA_032361385.1 Panulirus guttatus | reverse complement strand
TTTATTTCTAAAACGAAACCAAGGTGGTGGAATGGTGAAATATAAAAGTGCCTGTTGTCTAAGAAAGTAGCTCATAAGAAACTCAGAGAATCAAATAACCGACATGATAGAGTAAGTTGTGTTAATTTGCGAAGAGAAAGTAAGAGAGTTTTATGACAAAAGTAAACGCCAACATGAAGCGTATATTGCTGAAAATAGCAAAAGAAACTCTATGGAGTTTTACAGTTATGTCATGAGCAAGTGAGTCATTACCCAGTCAATAGGTTCATTAATTAATGGACCACCGTGGTGTAGCGGTTATCGCCCCTGACCGTGAAGCATTCTTGGGCCGCCCAGGGTCGGCCGCATAGGCTAGAATCCTGGTTGCGGCAGTCGGTCCACAGTAAACCCAGCTGTTCATCCACCTCTAGGGCTTTGTCGATAAATTGGGTACCTGGCTCAGGCTAGCTTTAATGGGATGGCCTTGATTAGGGCTTCGGCTACCTGTGCCGCCTCAGCTAACAGAAGAAAAAAAGATACGGAAAACGGTGACTTGGTTCAAGACAACACAGCCAAGGCAAAAATGCTAAATGACTTATTTGCTGCTGCACTTACGATCGAAGAGGCAACCCATGTCCCGTACCCAGTTTCATCGATAAGACAGTCGAACATTCCACAACAAATTGGCAAAAAAGCCGAAGACATACTTCAAGAAACAAATGGAATGAAAATAAATGAAATGACAGGCCTTGACACGTTTCATCCGAGGACAATGAAAAAGGCGAAAAATAAGATAGTAAAGTCCTTGATAGACCATTTCAGTAAGTCATTTGCTACAAGAAAAGTTCCGACTGAATTGGAGTTTGCTGATGTAACACCGATATTCAAAAAAGGTCACTGCACGGATATCGTCGTCCTATTAACTGAACGTGTGTAGTTGGAAAACTTATGGACACCATCATTCGAGACATAAGTGTTAACCATTCAGAGGGCAACAACTTAATAAACGATTCTCAGCATGGTTTTCGACGAAATTGCTCATGTCTGACAAATTTTCTTGATTTCTTTTTTCATTTAAGCAACTTGCATGACGGAAGTCAAGCAGTTGACGTTATCTATCTAGACTTTCAACAAGTTTTGATAAGATTCTGCATTAAAGATTGCTAGCAAAAATTAAAGTAAATGGCATTCATGAAGCTATGCTTTAACGAATATGAAATTGGTTAACTGGCAATTATCAATGGTCAGGTTTCAGAATGGCTAGACGTAACAAGTGGAGTGCCACAAGGATTAGTCCTGAGACCGGTTCTCTTTCTCATGTACATTACTGACATTGATAATGGGCTGCATTCGAAAATATCAAAAGCTGTTGATGATACAAAGTCAGGAAATTAAACTACAAATTATCTTGAACGTCTACAGCTTCAAACTGACCTAGACATCCTGATGAGTTGGGCTTATAAGTAGCATATGAATCTTAACATCGATAAGTGCAAAGTTTTGCGTGTAGGTAGTGAAACCGAAAAAGAAAGCTGCAGTATGAATTCTGTTGAACTGCAAAAGGTAAACAAAAAAAGTTTTAGGTGTGGTAATCTCTGGTGACGTAAAACCAAGTAAGTGGTGCACAGAAGTAGTGAAAAGAGCGAGCAAAATTCTTGGTTTCATAAAACGAGCCTTCGAATTTAAGTCCAGGGTAATCGTCCTTACTCTTTACAATTCATTGGTTCGTCCACATCTTGAATATTGCGCTCTTTTCTGGTCACCCTATCTTAAAAAAAGAAATAGAGCGGGGAGACTACAGCGTCAAGCTACCAAGATGATTCCCAGACTGAGAAACAAATCCTACGGGTGTGGATTAAACGACTTGTATCTATTTAGATTACAAAAGAGAAGGTTAAAAGGTGGTCTGACACAAGTATTCAAAATGATCAAAGGCTTTGATAATCTTGATTAATCAACTCATCTAAGACTTGATTCGTCTGCTTTTTCTTGTAGTAATAGATACAAACTCGTGGGCAAACAATTTACCTCGAATGAGGCGAAGTACTTTCTCTTTGTCGGATTGATAACAAAAATGAAATGATTTGTGAAGCAGAGTGGTTGAAAGCAGTACAATAGACAAGTTTAAGAATAAACTTGATAAGTATTTCGTTTCAGGTCCACGACTATCATTATTTGCACCTTCATAGGCAAAATGACAAATTGCAGGCAATTCTCTTTGAATTATCTGTATGCCTTCTAACTTTTACCACAACAGTCGGAAACAGAGCTAGAACCACCCCAAATGTGGGAGCAGTACTCCATACAAGGACGAAGCAATCCCTTGTATAAACGGAGGAACTGTTCAGACTGTGAGTTTCTAATATCATCCGCTATAGCAAACAGCCTCGAAAGGACCAATGATCTGTTGCTGTTTGAATTCCATTGTATTCCTTGCAAGACATCTTCTTCTCCCTGAAGTTTACAGATACTCGCTCACCCCAATTCTTCTTTGCCCTCTTTTTCAACCTCTGCAACTTTTCTCTTGACTACTTGTCGCTGTCTCTTTTAAATCTCCCAGTTATTGCGCTCCCTCCTTGAATTACTGCTCATACACCTCTCGTTTGTCTTTCTTTCCCAACTTGATTACTTTTTCCCACCACTCATTTCACTTTCTCACCTGCCCACCTCCCACCTTCCGCATGTCACATACTTCACTTTTCTTGCACATGCCTACAGTGCTCTTCTAAATATCTCCCATTCCTCACCCACTCCCTTTACTTTGTTTACTCTTACCTTCTGCTATTATGCCTAATCTCTCGCGGTATTTCATCACACAAATCTCATTTCCAAGCTCACTTACCTTCATCACCGTCTTCTTACTCATATTGTTTCCCCTTTTCCAAAAACCCTTACAAATCTTCACCCTTGCTCAGACATTCTACCAGTTTCCCCCCTCAACACATTCGCATCTGAAAGTCTCTGTTTTACACACTTATCAAATATCATGCAATCCAGTTTTAACCCTCTTATCATTTTGCCTATTCACAATTTCATAACGACCCCTATTTCTCAGTTTCATGACAACCTGTCTCACCAGCACGATTCCTTCTTATTTCCATGACTCCCTGCCTCACCATCGCGTAACATTCCATACCTTCCTTCTAAGTTTCAGGACTCTGCTTCACTACCAAGACCCTTCCTTCTCAGTTTCATGACTCCCTCTTATTGTAAGTGTCATGACTCCCCGCTCCACAGTTTCATGACTCCTTGACTTACCAGCACGACCCCACCTTCTCAGCTTTCTGATTCCCTGGCTCACCAGCACAATCGCTCCTTCTCAGTTTTATGATTCGTGACTCATCAACATGACATCTCGTACTCGCTTTCATGATTCCCTGAGTCACCGGCATGACCGCTCGTTCTCATCTTCATTACCGTCTGTATCGGTAGCACAGGCTTTCTCAGTTTCATTACTCCCTGTCTCGCTAGCACGACCCGTCGTTTTGTTTCATGACTTCTTCCCTCGCCAGCACCACAACTCCTTTTTAGTTTTATGACTTCCTTCCTTGCCATCACGGCCTCTACTTTTCAGGTCCATGAGTCCCTGCCTCAGCAACAACTCCCTCTCTCCGTTTCATGACTTCCTGCCTTACCAACAAGACCCCTTTTACTTAGTTTCATAACTTCCTGCTTCAACAGCAAGACCTCCCCTTCGTAGTTTCATGACTCCTTGCCTCACCAGCACGACCCATCCTTCTCACTTCAATTACATCCTGCATCACTAGCACGACACTTACTTTTCTTTGTAATGACTCCCTGCCTTACAACAGCAACCCTTCCTTCTCAGTTCTCTCACTCCCTGCCTCACCAACACGACCTCTTTTCCAGTTCTTGAGTCCCTGCCTTATTAGCACGACGTCTCCTTTTCATTTTCTTGACTCTCTTTCTCACCAGGACGACCCCTCCTCACGTGAAAAACTCCCTTTCCCATCAGTAAGACCTTTTCTTTTTTGACTGTTTCATGACTCCCTGCCTCACCAGCACTATTTTATGAGTCTCTGCCTCACCAGCACCCCCGTCCCCTCCTTCTTAGTTTCATGACTCCCTGCCTCATCAGCACCACCACCTTTACCCAGTTTCATAACTCCCTGACTTACAAGCACAACCTCTCCCTCTCCGTTTTATGACTCGCTCTTTCACCAACGCGACCACTCATTCTGTTTCATGATTCCATGCCTCACCACCAAGACCTCTGCTTTTTAGTTCCCGGGCTCACCAGCACGACCCTCTTCTCACATTTTTATGACTTCCTGCCTTACGTGCAGGACTCCGTCTTAGTGTCATGGTTTCCTGCCTTACCGGCACGACCCTTCCTTCTCCGTTATATTACATCTTGTTTCACCAACACAACCTCCCCTTCTGTTTCATGGCTGCCTAGCCATTTTCATTATGATGACTCCTTCTCTCACCAGCACGACCCTTTCTTCTGAGTTTCATTCACCTCTGCCTCGCCAGCACTTTTCCTCCTCAGATTTTTGACTCTCTGACCTAACAGCGCAACCTCGCCTTCTAAGCGTCTCGAATCCTCGTTTCACTAGCGCGAACCCTCTTTCTCAGTTTCATGACACCATGACTCACCAGTGCAACCGCTCCTTTTCAGTTTCTTGACACGCTGACTCATCAACACCACCTCTCCTATTCACTTTCATGATTCCCTGAGTCACCAGCACGAGCCCTCCTCAGTTTCATGACTTTCTGCCTCATCAGCACGACCCCCTCCTTCTCAGTTTTATTACACCCTGCCTCACCAGGAAAATTCCTCTTTCTCAGTTTCATCACTCCTTGATTCACAATTACGACTTCTCTTTCCCAGTTTCTTGAATCCCTGCTTCACCAGCGCGACCCATCCTTCTCAGTTTTATGACTTCCTGACTTACCAGTTTAACCCCACTGTCTCATTTTCATTATACCACCCCCTCACTTTCCCTGAGTCACTGCAAGACCCCTCCTTCACAGTTTCATGACGACCTGCCTCATGAGCAAGAACACTCTCTCTCAGTTACATGATTCCCTGCCTTATCAGCAAGACCTTCCCTTCTCATTTCCATGAATCCCCGCCTCAAAAACACAACTCCTCTTTCCCAGTTTCATGACTTCCTGTCACACCAGCAAAACACCTCCTTCTCTGTTCAATGACTCCCTGTCTTAAGAGGATAGGAAGTCCTGACATACCAGCTCAAACCCTCCGCAGTTTCATGACTCCCTGCCTCACCAGCACCACACATTCTCTCAGTTTCTTGACTCCTGACTCACCAACATGACCCTACCCTCTCAGGTATATTAAATCTTTAGTCACCAGTGCGACCCTTCCTTTACAGTTTCATGACTCCCTGCCTCACCAGCAAGACCCATCTTTCTCACTTTTTTGCTTCCCTCCCTCTCCAGCGCGACCCCTTCTTCTAAGTTTCATAGAATCTTGCCTCTCCAGCACGACTCCTCCTTCTCACTTTCATGATTCCTTGGCTCGCCAGCACGACCTATCCTTCTCAGTTCCATGGCTTTCTCTTTGTCCAGAACGACCCCCAGTTCTCAGTTTCATGACATCCTGCCTCACAGAACAATCCTACCTTTCAGTTCCTTGACTCCCTGCCTCACTAACATGACATATTCTTCTCAACCTCTGACCTACATCTTTACCAACACGACCCTTCCTTCTCAGTTTTGATATTTTCTGCCTCAGCAGCATTCCTCCTCCTCCCACTCATTCTTATGAATCCTTGATTTACCAGGACGACCCCTACTTCCATGTGTCATGACTCCATACTTTACTACCTCTAACTCTCTCAGTTTCATGACTCCTTAACTCATCAACACGAGCTTATCTTTTAAGTTTCATGATTCTCTGAGTCACCAGTACGACCCGTCCTCAGTTTTATGGCCTCCTGCCTCATAAGCATGACCCGTCCTTTTCAGTTTTATAACTCCTTGCCTGACCAGAGCAACCTCTTTTTCTTTTCTCAGTTTTATGACATCCTGTGTCACTAACAAGGACCCCTCCTTCTCAGTTTCTTGACTCCCTGCTTCACCAGCACGGCCCCTACTTCTCAGTTTCATCATTCCAAGCCCCAGCAGCATCTCTCTTTTTTCTCCGTTTCATAACTCCCTTACAAGTACGACCTCTCTTACTTAGATTTTGACTATCGGAGTTACCAGCACGGCCCCTCCATCTTAGGTTTATGACTTCCTTATTCATCAGTACAACCTCACCCTCACGGTTTCATGACTTCCCGCCTAACCAGCACGATCGCTCCTTCTCAGTCTCGTGACTCCCTGGACTGTCAGTATGACCACACCTTATAAAATCATTGACTCTGAGTCACCAGTGCGGCCACTCCTTTATATTTCCACGACTCCCTGCCTCTTTCTCACTTTCAGTACTGGCTGCCTTACAAACACGATCCTCCTTCTCCTTTTCAGTGTCATGACTCCCTGCCTCACCAGCAAAACCACTCCTCAGTTTTATGACTACCTGATTCACTAGCATGATCCCACCTTCTCAGAAATCATAAGACAGAGAGATAAGGATCTTGCTGGTGAGGCAACTTCACCAACATGATTTCTTGTTCGCAGTTTCATGACTCCATGCCTCACCACCATGACTCCCTCCTTTTAAGTTTCTTAACTCCATGACTCACCAGCGTAATCCTACCCTCTCAGCTTCATGACCACCTATGTCATATGTAAGACCCCTCCTTTTAATTTTCATGACTTCCTGCCTCACCAGCACGACCTCCCCTTTTCAGTTTCATAACTTCCTGCCTCCCTGACAAAACCCGTCCTTTTCAGGTTCATAACTCTCTGCCTCACTAGCACAACTCTCGTTTTCAGTTTCATGATTCCCTGCCTCACCAGCACGACCCCCTACTTTTCAGTTATATAACTCCCAGCACTTTTCAGTTTCACAACTCACCAGCATTTGATGAGTCACGACTCCCTTTCTTACCTTTGCTTGCTTCCATCTCACCAGCATGATCACTCCCCGCTCAACGTCATGACTATTGGCTTCACATCCTGACTTTCCTCGTCATTAGCCTCAGCATCGTGACTCGGGCCCACTAGCATGAAATTCCCCTACATACAACTCTTCACACAAGCTAATCCCAATCCGTCACAGTTTTAACCTGCTGGATCATGCAGCTTGAGTTCCTATTTCTTAATCATGACCCGCTTCCTTCTGGCTTGGCCTCAGTCATGACCTGGATAGCCCCCATCCTTACCAGCCTGACCTTATAATGACCTGACAGTACAAACAGCAACAAACTATTGTGTCCTTTGGAAGCTGTTTGTGATAATATACGAGACCAGAAACAGAGGAGAAATGACTGGAAATTTTATATCGAAAGAAGCATACGGCTATTCGTTTATTATTTGTCGTTTTTATTTCTTAAACTAATCTCCGGTGTTCCTTTGAGCTACTCTCTTTGGTAGATCATTCCATATGTTATCAATCCTATTGAAGAAAAGAACTTTGCCTAATACGAAGTAAAACACTTGTTCACGAATTTATCTGAACTGCTGAATGAACTCAGAATGATCTCTCCATGTCTCCTAGACGGCTTTCATAGGATATGCTTCTCATTTCGGGAATCTTTTCATTACCTCGCCACTGTACTCTCTTTCCTAAGTATCTCCCCAAGTTGAATGATCAAAACTGAGCACAATACTCACGGCGTGGAAGCACCAGTGAACTGTAAGGAATTAGGGATCCGATTTTAAACTTGAGTAGGAATAATCTGCTGCTTTTGAAACCTAAAACAATGTTTGCGTCTACGTACAGCTTTCTTGGCTTTATTTCATCGTATACTATTGCGCTGAAGCCTTTTTCCTCATTTACGTTCTGTAAGTCAATAGAGTTGGAACAACTCTCATCTCGTTTTTGTCCTGCCGATCCTCTGTAAAACTTTGCAACTATTGAGAGTACAACTCATCTGTTACATATCAACCTAGGTCATCAATAAGTGTATATCAACGCACAAATAAAGCCGTTCATTTATTCTTGTTTGCCGCTGTTTTTCCCAGCATCGGTTCATTTTCGAATCTAAATATTCTGCATCATGACCCATTATCAATGAATTGTTATAAATAAAAAACAACTGGTTCCGAGACTGCTCCCTGCGACTCACCACTAACGACTCAGTTATTGTGAGGCTTGACCTTTAATCACTTCTCTTTGTCTACGATCAATTAACCTATTTTCTGACCACTGAAGCATAGCACCTTCTACGCCAAGGGACTTAACTTTTGCTCGGAATCTTTGATATAGGACTTTATCCATCAAATGGCTTTTAAAAATCTATGGGAATTATATCAGTTGCTATGCTGTCAACATACATGTTAATCATAAAACAAAGAAGGATGGTCCACTAGTCAGACATGAACGGTTTCGTTGAAAACTGTGCTGTAAATAGTTAATCAAAATTATTTGCAATCTTGTCCATAAAATTTCCCACTACAGACATTAAGCTAATTTGATCATTTCCTGGTAGCGATTTTTTTTCTTCTTTATTATAATAATGGTGTTACACTGGTAAACTTACAATCCTGTGGAACTTTCCCTTTAGAAAGCGAATTGCTGAAAAGAACTCTCAAGAACTTGATAATCTCATTTATTGCGGTTCAATGCTCTTGGATAATTCTTATCGAGACTTGCCATTTTGTTTACTTTTATTCTGTGTAATGTTGACTCTCATCTCGATCTTGCATCTAAGTAGGTTGTTGAGTGTTCTCTTCCGCTGTCAGTAAGATTGGATCTGCAACACGAGGTGTATCGTCAGTGGCACATACGGATGAAAAAAGAATATTGAAAATCCTTGTTATGGCTTCATGCCTGCCTTTTTCCTACCAGTAAAAGTCCTTGGAGTTTTCTTAGCTATACTCAGCTGCATATGCCTCATGCTGTCGTTGATGACAAATAAGCTTTTGTTTAAAATCCAGATTTACCTGGTGAGGATGGGCGACCGCCGTGGTAACGGAGGCCAGGGTTCCTGTCCAACGCGACCTACCTGACAGGCGTGGATGACCACTTGGGTGAGAGAGGCGTGGGTCCCTGCCGTACATGACCCAACAGGTGGACGTGGAAGACCACCTGGGTGAGTGAGGCTTGGGTTCCTGCTTAGTATGACATACCTGATGGGCGTGGAGGACTGCTTGGATGAGTGAGGCCCGGGACACATTAGCGGCCGTTAACGCTTGGAACATCGTCACTCCACACGTGGTACGCAGCGCCCTCACCTCCTAAAGGTGAGCAACAGGGTGACAGGAGTCAGTATCATATTGTTTCGCTTCATGATTTGCTAGATGGACGTTGAGTGTCAAGTGTTTCCACTCTGTACTACGTTGGTTATCGTTGTAACCCGCCAAACTCAAGGATTCCAGTTCTAGTATTGGTCAGGGTAGCCAGCTCTGTCTTATCGCCTGCCTCATTCGTTCTGTCCATAAATCATCTTTCCTCAGCCTCTTAACCTATGTAGTTTTACACACATGACCACGCTACTTACAACAGATTATTTTCCCTTTCCGTCCTCATTCCAAAAATCATTCCATACCCTGCACAGAAGATATAAGATATTCTCTTAATGCTGAGCTGTGCAAAATCAGTATATGGAAGTAGCAATACGGGTTAATTCAATAGTGCAGAAACATAATCACTACTGACATTTCTTTTTAAATCTCACTATCAGATTTCTAAACACCACAGTTCAGCCTAGCTAAAACATAGATAGATCATGCATAACTGTATCCTTTACCCTTTCATAGAATCTCCACGTAAACAATCTTTTAAAGATTGTTGAATGCCTTTGATGATGGAGTGGCAGATGTAGGGTGTTTTGGGAAGGGTGGTGTGCAAAGTGAGAGAGTCAGAGAGAGTGGTTTGTTGAAGAGAAAAGAGGTGGTGAAAGCCTTGCACAAGGTGAAATCCGGCGAGGCGGCGGGATTGGATGGTATTGCAGTTGAATGTCTTAAGAAAGGGATGACTGAGTTAATTGATTGGTAAGGATATTCACCGTATGTATGGATCATGCTGAGTGCCTGAGGACTAACGGAATGCATGTATAGTGCCATTGTACATAGGCAAATGGGATAAATGTGAGGGTTCAAACTACAGAGGCATACGTTTTTAGCATTCTTGAAAAATTGTATGGGGAGTGGGAATATCGATTGAAAAGGTGAAGGCATGTACAGAGTATCAGATTAGGGAGGAACAATGTGGTTTTGAAAGTGGTGAAGGATGTGATCTGGAGAAGGCATATGATAGGGTTGATAGAGATGCTCTTTGGGAAGTCTTAAGAATATATGGTGTGGGAGCTAAGCTGCTAGAAGCTGTGAGAAGTTTTTATCAAGAGTGTAAGGCATGTGTAGGAGTAGGAAGAGAGGAGAGTGATTGCTTTCCAGTGAAGGTCGGTCTGTGGTATGGGTGTGTGAAGTCCCCATGGTTGTTTAATTTGTTTATCGATGGGGTAGTTAGAGAGGTAAGTGCAAGAGTTTTGAAGAGAGGGGCAAGTATGCAGTCTAACTAAGGATGAGAGAGCCTCAGGAAACGCAGCCTTTCGAGCAAGGGAGAAGATGCGTTTCCTGAGGACATATTTACTTGACCATGTGGTACTCGATCGTCTTGTCAACGTGGCC
>JAUUDW010650487.1:0-10647 GCA_032361385.1 Panulirus guttatus | reverse complement strand
AAGCAAACACCTGATCCATGCATCCTCTACCACTTCTAAAACCACACTGCTCCTCCCCAATCTGATGCTCTGTACATGCCTTCACCCTCTCAATAAATACCCTCCTGTACAATTTTCCAAGAATACTCAACAAACTTATGCCTCTTCAGTTTGAACACTCACCTTTAGCCCCTTTGTCTTTGTGCAATGGCACTATACATGCAGTGTGCCAATGGAGTGAAAAAGCTTTTGAGTGACTGGAGCCTGAACATGCAGGGAAGTGAAAACTGTGCATGGGATAGAGTGAACTGGAACAATGTGGTATTCAGGAGTTAATGTGCTGCTCAGTGGACTGAACCAGAGCATGGGAAGTGGCCATGGGGAAAACCAAACCAAAGCCCCCACTCTGCAACCAGGCTCCACAGACCTTTCCAAGACCTCTTTCAGAAAAGGTCTTGGTGTTACCTCATGATCACTTTTCCAAGGCTGCACTCAACTCAGAAGTAAAGACAGGATGTACTCAGTTTTGTTTGAGATGATGACTGAGCCCCATCAAAGATGACTATTCACTCACAATTTAACCTCATAATATGTGTTAGATCATTTGCTGAACAGACTCTTTCATGGTTTATGTAAATAATCATTTGCAGTATCCAGATACAGAACTCAAGAGTTTTTAAGCAAATGTAAACCCTGTATCCAAATCCTTTCTTTGGATAAAATTCCAAACCTTGAATCCTGTAGAAAAAACATCATGTAAGGCAAGCTTTGTAACTTATGAATGTAAAAATTCTCTTTGAACAAGAGGAAAGCATATCTTTTATTCAGAACCATCACATCCTCCTGTTGGTAGTTCTTTAGCTAAACTGTCATGACAAATAATGCCATAGTCATGTTATAAGCACACAAAGGAAAATATGACTTTAATGTGTCTAGAAGAGGTGTATGAAAAATTTTATTCAAAAGTAATACAAGTACACCACTGATTTTCTGGCATGCTTGGTTCCAAAGCCTTGCTGGTTTAACTGTTTTGCCAGACCAACCGTGGTCACATAATAATAATTCATCAACACATCTCCAACTCACTAATCATACACCTCCCGTGTCTCTAAAGCACCATGGACTGCTAAAAACTTGAACAAATATCAAATGTAAAGTAAATAATTAAATGAAATACAGGTACCTATACATTAGTATAAATGATACAAGTTTATTAATACCTGTACTGTGCATCACTCCAACATCTTTCACAGTCTTCCTAAAGCTCAACTGTTTTGTGGAATCACTGTCTGCATTGAATTTGAGTATTTTGTCCCTTTGCTTCTATACATCATAAACAATTGATGAATTAATACTACAGATGTCATATAGCTTACACACCAAAACATCACGGTCCAGTTATTTCAACAATTCAACTTTCTCTTGGATCGATATGGACTGGTGTTTATGTTTGACACCACCAATGACACTCGCATCTCTCTTAGAAGCCATAGCTAGGATTAAATTTAAGCAAAATAAGTTAAGAATCTCGCAAAATCAAGGTATCACCACCAACAAGTGCTGTGTAAACAATCCAAGTGAGTGCGCACTACACACAATGCCATCTGTGGCTGCCTAGTAAACCAGTCTGGCAGCGGCAGAAATTTCAAGTTCTGTTTCGTAATTTTATCCAGACTAAAAGACTTGGTGGACCATCAGTTGCCAGAAAATTGGTGGTGTACCTGTACCATAATCATCTGCTTAGTTGTTACTACTACATCAACACCAATGAAATCAATGTGACATCCCCTCAATTGCAAGGCTACCTGCCAAAGTGAGTCTCAAACTTCTGTAGTTGTCAAGAGGACACTCAACCTTACAGGATAAAGTGGGCTGGGTAATGAAAGGCAGTGGACCTTACTGACTAAGCTTGACAGCTTAGCAACAGAACTGCATGATGGGAGTGCGGTGATGGACTGACTCAGAAAGGGCTCAGATGGCTTCAGTCCTATGAGGATTCATCAGGCAAAAGCAGGTCTCCACTCTTCTTGACAGAAGTGACTTGAAGCTCATGAAGTGTCTGTTGCCTTCCTGATAAGCCCTGAAGATACCACAGTTAAGCTGTTAATAACTTTTGTTAAGTTTGGAAATTTAGCAATTTGGTGAGAAAATTAAAGGTTGTGGAGTAACTGAAATTAGGTTAAGGTGCTTTCCATGCACAATCTACCTAAACCAACATCAAAGAAAGGCAGAGCTACAGTTCAAAAGGATGATTAATGATAGATCCTCTTATCATAGGACATGATTTTTTTTTACATCAGGCCTAGAGCACCACTGAATGAAAATGTAGCAAAACAACTCTACTGATCTTACAAATTCCTAAATGCTAACTAAACTTATGGGAAAACTAGTGTACTGTTCAGCAATGCAGTTCCCAGCAGATCATTTCATAATTAACCCTTGAATGGGGCATTACTGGACTCTGGTTGCTTGTGGTTATGCTGCCAGTGGAAAGTCACCTTTTGGTGAGATTGCATAAGTATCAATGGATGAAGAGGAGTACACTCTCATCAAAGAATTTCTCACTCCTACAAAGTCCATCCTTTCCCTGCAAATGATTGTAGTGCAGCCTTGAAGGTGAAGGAGAACTATAAAAGGGGGTCCAGGGTAAAAGTAAAATTAAGAGAAAACCCTTAAATGGCAGGTATAATCAGGAAATCCACAGAGTTGATACAAAAGAAAGCTCCTAATAAAGACATGGCGATGTTGTTTTTCTCTTGAACCTGATTTCATTCTGCATTGCTTTATCATACACGGGCACAATGGTGGTGGTGAATAACATGAACATAAGCAAATATATTACACTACTCACACTATCTAAATAAGTGAGGAGGGTAAAACATTGGCATGTGTGGGGAGGATACCAAAGGTTTTGTTTCTTCCTTTATCTTGGACTTAGTTTCACACTCTACTCTCATTTCATACACAGACACGGCATTGGTAGTGAATAACATGAATGCACTGAGAAGCATTACATTGCTTATGCTAATAATCAGTAAGGATGGCAAGTAGTTAATATGTGTTGGAAAGATATTGCACTTTTTTTGAAGAAACATTCTAGCGTTTACCTATCATTTGTTACCAAATTCCTCTGTCACCCCAGAAGTAAGTGATGAGAACATCTCGCACATTATGTAGCTTCAGTTCAGATGTAGGAGGAAAGCTCCCGTGCAAACCTACCTTCTCATTATGTAATCCTGATAAAGTCATTCCCAAAGTCACCATTTCTTCACATTTCTCATGTTATTCCTCTTCATTTTCCTCAACAACTGATACATATGGTAAGTGTTCTTCCTCCTAACTTACATTATCCAACAATTTACTTATTTTTTGTGAGGTCTCCATGACCAGCAGGATGAGGGTCACGGACCTATAAAGGTGGTTGTAAGGATACTGAAGATAGCAGAATTTTACCTGCATCTACTTAATAATGGAAAAGAACTATAAAAGATACTAATGGTATGATAAATCAGGTGGATATTCAAACATAGGTAGTAAAATTAAAGCATCAATCAATGTAAACAATATGGACCACTGTTTACGGGTCACGTAAAAGTTACGATGAATAAATGTAGCATGCAGTTCATGAGAAAAAGAATTTACTTTTAAGAGTATCTACCTATCATCATCATTTAATTCCCAAGTCACTGAGGTGGATCTGAGCACAATAACTCTGCAACATTACTTATTTCATCCCTTTTCTTACATTATCAACAAATTTCCTGTTTGCTAAAGTGAAACATGAACTTCCACACTCATGAAAGCAAGTCTTATTTTTGCATTTTACATATTAAGCTGATCTGTCAATTGAGAATGTAGTCTCCACTCATAACCCTTTCATACAACTAGATCAAAATGGCTTGTGTTTTGTTGCACTTTCCAAACCTGTGCAGCTGAGAAGAGTACATAAAAGCTGAAGAATTCTACATTTAACTAAATCATTACTAGTGATCACCTAATTTAAAAGGGTCTTTCACCAAACAAGGCTGTAGGGTGGAAAATGCTCCAGTAGTTAGTCAGTCATATTCCAGTATGTCGTCAGTCATTGTGCTCCAACTTGCTAAGAGACATACAAAAAAAAAAATTTATTCTTCAAATCAAATTTCCTTCTTGTGTCATTAATCCTAGCATGAGTAAGAGTAATTGGGTTCTATTCACTGCTGCATCTACAAAGTATCTAAAAGACTTTACTTTCTCCAAATTTTCTTCATTCAAACTCATTCCCCAACTAACCTGTCTCTTTGCACTGGTAAACCTAAAAACCTTGCATTTATTCACATTTACTTTCAACTTTCTCCTTTCACACATTCTATCAAACTCAGTACCAATTAATTTCTAATGTTTCTCACTTGAATCTGCCACCAGCAAACAATAAAAGACTCACTTCCCAAGCCCCCACTGACAGACTGTAGACCCACTCTCTTCCCAAAACCCTCACATTCATTTCCCATGTTGCAGACCAATCTTCACCTGGAACCACTTACCCTCCTCTCTACCTACTTCCACACTTACTTTACTAAAGAGCTTCTAATAGCTTTTCTCCCACATCATGTATATGTAACATCTTCCCTAAACCTTCTCTACCAACACTATCATATGCTCTCTTCAAATTCATAAAAGCCACATATAAGTCCTTCTGTGCCCCTAAATATTTTTTCATACAAATTCTTCAAAGTAAACATCTGATCCACACATCCTCTATCACTCCTGAAACCACAATGTTCTACCCCATTCTAATGATCAATCACCACCCAACCATACAATTTTCCAGGTAAACTCTACACACTTTTTTTTCATACATGTTCGCCATTTCCTGCATCTATGAGGTAGGGCCATGAACAGGTGAAGAATGGCCTAATTCATTCAAATTCACACCCAAGCTATCATGTATAATGTACTGAAACCAGAGCCTGCTATCTACAACCAGGCCCCACAGACCTTTCCATAGCTTTCACTGACTGTTTTATAAGCCCTGGTTAAGCCCACTGACTGAACAAACTCTTTCTTGCCTCTGTAATTCCCTTGCCTTAATACAATGGCACTACACAGGTACTCCATCAGTCCTAAGGCACTTTACCATGAGCCACACATACACTGAAAATCCCAAATAACCGATTGATAATTCAGTTACCCCCTTACTTAAGACATTCAACTGCACTATCATTCACTCTAGCAGCCTTGCCACACTTAATCTATGCAAGGTTTTCACCAACTTTTCTCTTCTCATCAACCCACATACCATAACACACTAACTATACACACATCCCTGGCACAAACATCCAACAACTGCCAAATAATTATAAAAGAAATTCAACAACACTTCATTTCACTTGCTCCATCTTCACCTCATTTCTGTCAGTTAACACTTCCCCATTTGCCCCCTTCACCAGTGTCCCCATTCATTCTCTCATTTTTCTAACTATCAATCTCCTTCCAAACCATTTTGCTATTCTCCCTAAAGTTTGCTGATACTTGCTAACCCTTCTCTCATTTGCCCTTTTTTCAGCCCTGCACCTTCCTCTCGACTTTCTGCCACTTTCTCTTGTACATCCCCTAATCAGTCATACTCTTTCCCAGTAATTAGTGCCCATAAGTCTCTCTTTTCTCATGCACTTGCAACTCAAATATGTCATCCAATCACTCACTACCCTTTCTCACATGCCCACCTTCCACATGCCACACACTTTACTTGCTTTCCTAATATTTCCCATTCTTCACCCACTCCTCTAGCTCTATATTCTGTCAACTTTTGCAAGTATACACTCAATCTCTTGTGATATCTCTTCACACAAGACATTTCCAAACCCACTTGCTTTAACCACCCTTTCCCCATCCTTATCATTTCCTTTTTTACTGAATGCCTTTACGAACCTTCACCCTTGCCTTCACCAAGTAATGATCACACATCACCACGAGTTGCCTCACACAGCACATTCATATCCACGAGTCTCTCTCTTGCCTTTATCAAATACTATTCAGTCCAAAGATGGCCACACTTACTATCTACCCTACTCATCCATATATACTTAAGCATATCCCTCTTTCTAAACAAAGCATTCCCAATTACCAGTCTTTTTGCAGAATAAATCTCCACAAGCTTCTCACAATTTCATTCATATCAATGAGTACCCCATGCCCCTCAAACATCTCAACTGCCATGTTACCCATTCTCACATTCAAATCACTCTTCACTAACACCCAATTTCCTGTGTCAAAACTGCTGATACACTCTCTCAGCTCCTAAAACATTTGCCTCTCTTCCTCTCACCTCCTGCTTCCAGATTCATAAGCGCTAATTAGTATACATGTCAACTGTATAGGTTTGATCTAGTAAGCAGTAACATGATGAAATTTTATGTCAGGAATGTCTACTTTAGTAATCATGCTGTATAACAGCTAGCATATAAACATATGATACAGAACAGGAAAATCTTAGACACACAGAAGAAAAGGGGAAAGATTCAAAATATTTTGAATACATTAATCAAGAATTCTGCACAAATACTGCAGGCATATTTTACTCTTCCCACATCAACTAACTTCTGAAAGACACAACTGTGATAAAGACTTATATGTCACACTTACCACTTTTCGTCTCCACTTAGCAATCACGAGAGTAGAATAGAAACGGAAGAGTGTGGGGTTCATGTCATCCAGATTGTCCCTTCTACTATTGACAACTGGAGTCAACAAGTCACAGATTCTCCTCAGGTGATTCTGTAGATATGTTTTAATAACTGGAATGAATAAAAGTCAAACAAAATATCCCACTCTCACCCACAGAATTTGTCAAAACACAGCATTAGACCCAATCAATCCATTACCACACAATACATTCTGTAAGGCTTCAGCTAGCCATAACGACCGTCCAGTAGAGTAATAGCATCAACTGACATCAACAAAGCATTTGACACCATCCCTCACCAAGTTTAAGTGTGACTACAAAGTTAATAATATATCTATCATTTCTCCTCCATTCCTAATTCAGTGGGGTGGATCAAGTGCATCATTCTATCTCTTCTATACAGGACTTCATACTCTTCCCTCTTTGCTCTTCATTCCATTACTTCATCACTGAAGGAAAAAAAGTGGCGGTGAGTTACAAACTGCAACTATAATAAACTACACCATGTACTACATTAACTGAATTGCTTCCCTACTATCTTTATTGAGATAATTATAAGGCTATACTAAGCCAGAACAACCTGTATAGTGTCATCTGTGGCCTTTTTGCCCTAAAGGAGCCCCTTACCCTACTTCCACAAAGAAAACAGCCTTAAAGCTGCAGGAACTCCATAAAAGGGTTCCTGAGATTACAAAATGATAATGAAGATAATAATAACAATAATAATCATAATAATAATAAATGAGACCTTAACAGTAGTGTTCAGGCCCCCTAGAGTTCCAAAACGATGTGCAGAAAATAAAAGAGCTCTGCATGAGATAACTAAATGTTAATGAATAACAAAGGAATAGCAAATTGTAGGTGCCTTTAAAACCTCCCAACGTAAAGTGGGATATCCTGACTGGTGACCATGTAGGTAACAGATTAACTGATTTACCTGAAGACTGGTTCAAAAATCAAATGATCTGAGACCTAATGATGGGTATTAACATTTTAGACTTGGAAATATCCATAAACAAAGACCTAATAAGCAACTGTGAAATCTGTATAAAGCTGGGAAACAGTGACTGAAATATTATCTGATTCCAAGTAAACTGCTGTTTCAATTTTCAAGTAAACAAGATGATGACAACAAGTTAATTTCAGATTAGCAGACTTCAATAAAACGTGCCATGACACTGGTGAGGTAAGGTAAATTGGATTAAGCTTTTAGATGTGGACACAAATAAATGAAAGATATGGAGATATTTCAAGAATATAATATTTTCCCTTAAGACAAAGGTGAAAATAGGCTGAGTAAGGGAGAAGATGGTTGGTGACTACTAAAATTAATTATTTAACTCAACATTAAAAAAAAAACATACATGGTATACAAGTCAAGTGATAAACAAATAGACCATGAAATGAACACAGGATTACAAGGAGATTATAGGAAGATATCAGAAACAGTAAAAAGACTGTGAATATGGACATTATCAATACATGAAGAATAAACCCAAAGGAATTTTTAGATACCTTTGAAGGACAAAAAAATTCAAGAATACCATTGCTTATTATCAAATGAAAATGAGGTTGTATCAAGCAACATTGAAGAAATGGCTTCCCTCCCACAGAAGTATTTTGATTCAGTGTTCACAATAAAAAATTTGTCAAATACAGCACAAACACAAAATATATATCTAGGCAATGAAAATGAAAAGCTGGTCATAAAAAATACTGTTCCTGTTCTGAGGCCATTCAGGCAAGGGATCAGGCATATTAGGCTTGGAAAAACTCTCCTTCCTCTGGCTCCCATTCACCTTTTATTACTGCCTGTAATCACTGCAAGTACATTATCCATGAGGCAAAGCGTTCCTTTATTCAAAGGAAGTGCAATAACACCTGATGCTCCTCTTACTAATCCCATGCCTCTTCCTGTAATCTCTTCTCACACTGTCCAAAAAGTGCTTCTTCCTCTGGACACAAGCAAGGCTTATGGTCCTGATGACATCAATCCCCATCTTCTGAATGAGTGTGCCCCTGAACTTGCATCTGTGCTTCCTCATCTGTTCCGTCTCAGTTTAAAAATCAAAACTTTTCCTTCTCCTTAGAAACATGCATTGATACATCCCATCCCTAAGATGGATGACCATTCTGACCCCTCTAACTTTCGTCCTATTGCTTTGACATCTACCTTTTCCAAAGACTTTGAATCCCTCCTCAATTCTCATATCCTTAGACACCTCAAAAATCACAGTCTTCCTTCTGATCTCCAGTATGGCTTCCATAAGGAAAGATCCACTGGTGATATTCTTTCCTATTTTACTAATGTCTGATCATCATCCCTGAAAGATTCTGGGGAGTCATGTGTAGTTGCACTTGACATATCTAAGACTTTTGACAGGGTAAGGCATCAGGGTCTCATCTGTAGGCTCCCCTTTCTGGCTTTCCTCCCTCACTTTGCTCCTTCATATCTTGTTTCCTCTCCTGCCGATCTATCTCTGTGGATGTTGATGGGTCAGCCTCCCCCTTTTTCTCCATCAACAGTGTTGTCCCTCAAGGTTCTTCCCTGTCCCCTACACTTTTTCTTCTTTTTTCCAACGATTTCCTCTTCTCCACAAATAATCCATTACCCTTATATGATAACGACTCAACACTGCATTCATCCGCTTTCTTCAATTCTGCTCCCTCTTCTCCAACTTGATCAGCATCTTGTCTTGACACAGCTACCTCATTAAACTCAGACTTGGACAGGATATTTCAGTGGGGTATACAAAATCTTGTTAAGTTTAATGCCTCTAAGAACCAATTTCTACCTACCTCTATCAAAAACTCCTCACAACCCTCGCCTCTCCTCTGACCGTTCTGTAATTCCACTTCTTGTCTCAATGAACACACTTGGTATTACTGCAACATCTACTCTTTCTTGGAAACCCTACATTATGGGAATAGCAAATCTGTCCCTAAGAAACTGGGTGACCTGTTTAAATGTCGAAACTTCTTCTCTTCTGAACAGTTGCTCTGTTTATACAAGGGATTGATTCGTCCTCGTATGGAGTACTGCTCTCACATTCTGGGTGGTTCCTGCTCTGCATCTTTACTTGACAGAGTTGAGTCAAAAGCGGTCCAACTTATAAAATGTCCCAGGATAACTCCCAAACTTGACCCCCTTGCCCTATGCCACAATGTTGGTTCACTTTCCCTCTTCTATAGGTATTACTTTGGTTTGTGCTCCCGAGAGCTGGCTGTTTGTGTGCCCACACCATTAGCTAGACTAAGCAATACTTGGAAAGCTGCCATGTCATATAGTTGTTGTGAGCCCATCGGCAACTCAAGGGTGGGCTGTTCTGAAACCTGCTTCTTTCCCTACATGTTGAAGCTTTGGGACTCTCTACCTTCTCATGTCTTTCCCAATAATTATGAGCTAGCACATTTCAAAAGATAAGTTTTTCACTTTCTCAAAAATTTGTAAATACTTTCCCTTGTCTTTTCTTTATCCATGTCATATTCTCTTAATATTTCAATTAAAGCCTAGCCTTGAAGTGGACTTTTGTCCATGAATGGAGAAAAAAGAAAAATCCAAACAAGTCACCTGGTGCAGGTGATATCTTTACCAGGAAACTAAAAGAAATTAAGAAACTAATAGCTTTTCTGACCACTATAATGTAATGAAATGACAAGTGAAAATGTAGCATTGATTCATGATGATACATTATCAATAAATGGTTTATTTCTGTTATGTGATCTTGAGCTTTAAAACTATATACGATGAGGTTCCCATTACATATAGTAAATTAAAATGGTAGTTTAAACAAAGATTCTGCATACTTACCTTCTGGCTAGCAGGAAGTGGCTCATGCCCTATACAACAATCCAGCAACTTCATGACAGAGTGCAAAATGTACCCATCTTCTTCCTCACGAATTACATGCAACTGCTTTTCAACTAACTCTGCTACATCCTCCACCTGTTGGAAGATAATGTAATCAATATACATACATATATATATATATATACATACATAT
>JAUUDW010650465.1:0-10647 GCA_032361385.1 Panulirus guttatus | reverse complement strand
AGACACACACACACACACACACACTTCCTATACAGGGGTCCACTGTAACCGTATGAGGCTCCTGCAGGCGGGACCACAGGTCAGAGTGTTGTGATGTGTGTGCGTCTATGTGCAGATAGTGTAGCTCAATGTGCATTTTTTTGTAATTGCATCGTGGGCACGAAGGGTCTTGGGATATGTTGAAACTGCGTTTGTAGTGATGGGTGATGTTCAAAGCGTCTTCTGATGGGTGTATGTCTGGTGGGTTGGAGTTTGGAGGGTGCTTGTCGAGATATTTCAGTGAGTATGTCTTTTGTTAGTGGTTTATTTGAGGGGAATGGGGAGATATGTGAGTAAAGAGTTACTGAAGTGAGGCAGGAGTAAGCTATTTACTTGTACTTGGGATTTGGTGGTTAGTGATGGAGTGGTTTGAATGGGATGTGTCTAGTGCTCTTGACTTAGAGGATCCTGGCGAAGGTATGTTTGAATGTGCTGTAGTCACGACTGTGTTGTAGGGATGTACGTTTTGACCATGAGGACAGAAGAAAGAAGGAGAGGGTGAACATGCTGGAAATGAAATGCCTGAAGACGATATGTGGTGCAAGGCGAGTTGAAAGTGTAACCACGGCGTAAGAGAGAGATGCGGTACTAAGATGTGGCGGGGTGTGTTGAAATGGTTCGAAAATATGGTTAGGATGAGGGAAAAAAAACTGGCTGCATGTTAGAAGTGGAGGGAGAAAGGGGGAGTAAGAGATGAAAGCATGGGGTGAAGGAGGGTTTGAAGCACTGGGTACTGAATATTCAGGAGGGTGACGGGCGTGCGTGGGATAGATTAAGTTGGATCGATGTGGTATAATGGGGAGGGGAACGTATACTACTTAGCCCTTCCTCACTCATCCTTTTCATACGTCCAAACCGTTTCAGCGCATATGATCACATAACCTGTGTGTGTTAGCTCAGTCTGCATGAGCACGTTTTGGCTCCATGGGTACAGTTCAGCTTAAATATGTACGGTTAGCCTGCGTGTGTAAGGTAACCCTGTGTGTCATATGTGTTAAGCTGAAATATGTCGTAAGCTCGGACAGCTTAATGTAAACTCGACCTGTGTGTGGCGGAAGCTTAGGCTGGGTGTGGTGTAAGGCGAGGCCAGGTGTGGTCGGAGACAGGTTCAGGTATGCGACGGCCGCTCCACCACCAACACAGACCTGAGCTGCAAATGGGCCCTGGATAAGGCATCAGCCGCCGCCGGGGTTACCGTCTCTAGAAGCCATTAATAACGATACAAACAAGTGACAGCACCTGGGTTGGGGAGTGCTGGGTGCCGGGGTGACGGAATGGATGCCGAGGGGTAAATCCACCTTACCCTTATGGACAAGGTCAGTCAGGCTATTGGACCCATGGATCGCAGTTTCGTACTCAAGGATCGTAACGTCGTGCTCAGGGGTCGCATTGTCGCGTTTAAGGGTCGTATCATTTATGTACTGAAGGTTCGAACCATCGGTCTCATGTGGTCGATCGCATCCATGGACTCCTTGTATATTTTTAACCACAAGTACTCCGTGAGTCCGGAGGAGCCCCCTTACTGCTGCGGGTGTTCTTACCGTACGGTTCCATAAATTACCTTTATGTATGGGTGCCTCTCCCCTTGGGTTATAGAGTTAACAGTCATCGTTCGTGGGGGCGTTGATGGAAGGAGTACGAAGGATTGTTTTATGTTGTATCCCGGGTTTGCTTCCCAGGGCTTGAGGGATGCACTGAACACCCGCCCATGGGGCCTCACACCCGCGGCAGGTTGTGCGGCTACCTTGCTTGGTAGCTGGAGAACTTCCTTAAAAGGCTTCGTTCCTGCAGGAGGTGGGGGGAGTGAACACTGTTACAGCAAGACGATATGAGGGAAAGGATGGGTCCTTTAGGAGTGGAATGTAAGGGGAATAATGGGTTCTTTAGGGACGGGATATAAGGGAAGGGTGGATTCTTTAGGGGTGGCCGTAACGCTTCGGTGATAACTCATGTTTTAACTCTGCAGGCGGGAGAACATCACCAGTAAAATCCTGCCTCACACTGTTAGCCTCTTGCGTTCAGTCGAAGCCTGGGAGGTGGACGAGGTGTCGTCTGCGGCCGCGCGACACGACGCGCCGATGGACCCGATACTTCTGGAGGAGATCTTGTGAGGGTTT
This sequence comes from Panulirus guttatus, assembly GCA_032361385.1. NCBI lineage: Eukaryota > Metazoa > Arthropoda > Malacostraca > Decapoda > Palinuridae > Panulirus > Panulirus guttatus. The sequence continues at coordinate 8,491 of JAUUDW010650465.1, read as the reverse complement.
ACTGCCTGAGAGAGTCCCCCGTGTTGGTGTTGTCTTGGAAGGCTGAGAATTTTTACTACCGTGGTGATACTGCAGCAGCTGCTGTACACACTGCTGGTGTGCTGCGTCTGGCGATCTCTACTGTTGTTCATCTGGTGCTCTTGCAGTGTTGCAGCATTTTTATGCCGTTGATGTACGCTGCTGTTGCTGTGTGATGACTTGTTTCTGTATTGCGGGGAGGGAGCTCTACACTCATGTTATCCATCCACGTCTCTTAAACTTTGTACAGATGTACCGTATATTTGCTCCTCTGTGTACACACACACACACACACACACACACACACACACACACACACACACACACACACACACATGTACTATACTCGACCTCAGCCTTTAAGTCCGCTTGGGTGTTGGAAAATTCCCCGAGCGTTGTCACATGTTCCCCACCACAATGATGACAAAGCGTCTCTCGCATTGTGACGTATCAATGAAGTATATCGTAATTACTAAATTCTACTATAAGGCTATATGCATTTGTGGCCGACAAAGTTTTTTTTCAGAAAACAATTGATCACTATGTTTTTCATTAGATTTGACACAACAGCTTTGCAGCGCTGCTGGGAAAGTGTACCCTGGCCCGGGTCTGGGTCAAGTCGAGCTATTAATAGACCAAGGCGGGGTTGGTGGAGAGCATAGGTGGCAACGCTGGGGGAATACCCCTCTCAGCGACGGCTAACACCCTAGCCGCCTTAAAGGATCAGGTCGAGTATAGTATTTTGAATTCTATTATAGTTCATGACTAATCATAAATTATTAATACTTCTGGATTAGTTCTGGCCCCTCAGTAAGAGTCGATTGAATATCATATACTTTACTGAAAATCACTCTTCCAAAAGTTTTTCTTATAGAAACCCTATTTTTCACTAAATGATTAGATTTCAAAGGAATTCTAATGCCAAGTATCAAAACATAATGTTTTTAATGATGAAAAAGTAATAACAAATTTCAGAGCAGTAATTTCATTTTTTGATGGGGAAATCAGCTCTTGGAATTTTATGACACTCTCTAAGGGTTAAAACAGACACAAGCTGACTTCACACAGTTCTAAGTTCCTCACAGTGAGTAACATGAGGATATCAATCACCCAATCCTGCTCTAAAATATCTACCATTAAACTTAGTGATGGTGTAATTGGATTATTGGGAACTATGGCCATGAGAATCCATGGCATTTAACAGAGCTTAAAGATCCCTGCATGGAGGGAGCTGACAAGAAAAGATTCAGTTAAATAATACATGTGGCTCATTTTAATATATAAGAGGAACTGCTAAGTTTAAGCATTTTACACTTGACTCCAACTTCCTCTAATATGTTGTGTAGCAAAGAACCCAGAAAAAGACCTAGATATTGAAGGCTGATTGGTGCTATGGAGAATGACACATGTATGAGTGAAAGAACAAAATACTGTCTGCAAATACTGAGAAGGAAGATGTGAAGACTTTTCAAACACATGGAAATGTAGTCCTGAGAGAAATCTAATAAAAAAGATGCTACACCCAAGAGGCCTATATCATCAAGAAGCATGGTAAAAGCACTGCTAATCCTACCAAACTGGCACTATAAACATTTATTTGTCACACAAAATTTTTCTCTCAAAATCAATTTCTTTTTATGTTTGGTTATAAGAAAACAATCCACACCACTGTAATTCAAGCTAATTTAGTGCTTCAACTACAGTTCAAACCTGGAAAAGCATCACTTGATATTCAATAACCGAGTATACTTCTTGGACCTTAATTTACATTGGCCTCATGATCTGCTACTTCCAAACATAATGTTCAAAGCTATTAACCTAAAATGCATTCAAATACTTTACATGTTATCCAAAAAAATATGATTTACATCAATCCAATGTGCTATGAAAAGCATTCAGATTCTTGAATTTTCTGTACATAATAAGTATATATCATAAATCATTTTGTCACAATAAGCAGTAGACAGACTTGCATATGGAAAAATCAGGTGCCACAGGCCCAGGACCTCATAACTCCTAACCTCCCTCAGCACTGGCGGCAGCTACAGAACCTCTTCACCTTCAAGAATTCCAAGGTGAAGTGTAATCACTTAATAAGACACTGTAAATAAACTTCAACAATTCCAACTATGACTGCACCTGCACAACATAGCCTCCCTGCTTTGAAATGTATAAAAATCTAAGACAGATATTCTCAAGGCCAAGAAAGACTGCAAAGCTTAACACTGTTTTCAACATAGAAAGAATTTTCAATGAATCTTCAAAGCATGGTAATTGATTACTTTGCTCTAAAGTTAGGATGACTCCCTTGGATATCCATTATTTAATAAACAAAATTCTACAGATCAGATGATAAAAACAAACGATGAACTCTAAATAAGTCTCGAGTTCTTACAAGGGGAAAGTGGACGTAAATGGTCACCACTGCATTTTCCTTTTTTTTAGTTAGTAAGAACATTTGGCAGGATCTGAAAAAACTCTACTAGAGTTGTCCTCTGCCAGTGGCTTGTTAAGGGTGAGGCACTAAAGGATAAGAAGTGGCACTGGAGTTCAAAAGTTATGGAGTCTCTTTTGATGAGGCCACCCCCTTGTGGGGGTTCCCAAAGAGAACAAGCATTAGAGATATAAACAGATGTAGATATTACATTTTCACCCTAACTCAAACAGAAAATAAACAAGACAAAGCCATTAGTAAAATGTGACACAGAATACCAGTAAAATGTAAAAGGGGGCTATGAATAAAAGTGAACATCAGGCATCCTATATGGTCAATCAATGATGTGGAACAACCTATAAATAATAGGAAACCTAGATTTGCATCAAGAATAATGGGATGTAACCAAATTAAAGCTAAAACATGATAAAAGGAAAACTGGTATGCCAGGCATCTCTACTGACTGATCCCACCACATCAAACCTGTCATGATGGTCTTTATCCAACTCTGCAAAACCCATGCATTATCAGGTGTATGTAGTGATAAGCAAGAACCCAAAAACACTGATATGCTTACCTATTTCCAAAAAGTGATGACTCTTTTCAGAAGTGTACTGACACTGAGAAGCAACATATACTTGAGCTTAAACAGGCTTCTGAAAATGGTCAGGTAGCCTATTTTAGGCAAATAAAGTTATCAAAAAGGACTCAGCACCATTACTTGATGTATTCTTAATCTTCCCTTCAATATGTTTGTGTAAAATCAAATACTTATCAATCTAAAAAAAATTCTCTGCAGTTCATACACGTGGGCCCAAAAACTTAAGTGACTTGGCCTACCACTAACATGGACTTAAAAGCTACCAAACTAGGGGGCTGAGATACTGATGAACTATTGCCTCATTAAATTCAATTAGCTTTTCAAGTATTTCATTCCTTTTACTTATGTCATCAGTATCCTTAAAAAGCCCACTTGAATTAAATTTTCACCATTACCATTTTCTGTTCTTATTTTCAATTTAGAAGCTAAGTTTCTAAGTAAAAATTCAATATATCTATGCTAAAGCTCTGAAGACACACAAACATAAATATGTGAGTCGAAAATATAAAGCCTTTGTGGAAACAGAGGTATCAAAGTACAGGGTTTTATCTTCCCTTCCAGAAGGTGATAAAAAAGTACTATATTGAATGTCAAATTGGTGTTAGTAATAGCAAGAGTTTGGAGATGTGTGGACCAGAAAATTCTCTGAAAAGCAACATAAAATATATACAATGAATCTAACATCATCATCTTTTATTTTTATATCACGTATATGAGGAGATACATATACTGAAGTATCAGAAGACTCTTTCTCTCTCTTAAAAATCACAAAGAAAAACGTGACTCAACATATTCTTGTTTTTGTAGTAATAATGCACTCTCATATATAGATGCTACATAACCTCATAAGGACTAACCTGAACTGAAAATGAGTTAATGGATTATTATTGAGGATCAAAGTCTGTAAGTGAACTAGTCGCCGTATCTGAGGAGGGAAGGTCTCTAGGCAATTATCACCAACATCTAGGTACAAAAGGTCTGTGCAGTTCACAAAAACTTGTGCTGGTATTTCTTCAATACTGAAAAAAAAGTGAATAAATAGATATCAATGCAGCCCACTGAAAATAAATAAAACTGTGGTGTAAGACAACTTTTCATATCTTCTTTGCAAACTGACTCACTGAATAAACAATTATTAGTTTCTGAAGAAGAAATGTCATCAAAAATTACATCTGAATCTTACAGCCCAGTAACATCAAAGTAATTCATTACATTTCTCTTGAAAGTTTACATTTGACAACTAGTTATGAAAAGTAATATCTAATTCTGGTGATATTTCCACCATAGAAATAAAGTTAATCCATCACATTTCAATTTCTGTTTTAAATCAAAAGCAAATCTTTTTGATGAATACTAATATGCAATTAAATGCTCACTGTAAAATACAATGAGCAAAACTTAGTAGAAGGATTACTAACTGATTGTTGGAAAGGTTTAGCACCAGAAGTGACTTTGCCTCCTCTAAACCTTCTGGAATCTCAGTCAGATTATTGTGCGAAAAATCCAGCGTTGTTAGGTCATCCATTTCAAAAAGATCGCAGGGGATACCAGATTTCTTGAGTTTATTGTGCCGGACGTTGAGGGATCGGAGACATGGCAATGTTGTTATAGATCCATACAGCTTTTCTAAATTATTATTTTTCAAAGAGAGATGTTCCTGCAACAAATGAGCAAGATAATCAGTTTTGTACATAAAGCATAACATACCATATATCAAAATAACAGTGAACTGTAACCTCAAAGTACAAACATCCAATACTAACCAGCTTCTGAAGTTTACTAATTTCCTCTGGCACAGCATCTATCCCAGTGTTATTGGCTCGGAGCCATCGGAGACTAGACATCTCCTTGATGCTCCGAGGAATACCAGTGTCCTGCAAATATAACAACTTCCTTTCAACAAACAAGCAATGGAGATAAAGTAAATTTTTTTTTTTATGTTGAAGGCTCCAGTCACAGACAAAAGTCCACATCAAGGACAGGCCCTAATTGAAAAAAGTATAAAATCAAAAGAAACTATAAAAACCTTATCTACATGCCAAAATGATAAAAGAACATAGAAGCATAAAACTGGTTCCCCGCTGGGGATTAAAAAGGAACACAGAAGCATAAAATTGGTCTCCTGCTGAGGATTATATGACCCCTCACTGTCATCTGTCTGCTGACAATCGGCACTAAGTGCATGGTAGTTAAAGGTATGATTGACATATTTCAACTAGAATAATGAATATGAACGTAAATTTTAATTACTAGGAATGTTTGGTGAAATTTTCATATGTTGTACATTTTGTACACATCATACATTCTTTACTTTTTACATTTTTCATACGTTCCGATTATTTCTTTAAAAGTAAATTCCTTTCTGCAATATTATCTAATTCCATGGTTTTCAACATACTCTTATCGCCTTTGTAATCATTTTTCAACACATCTTAATTCTCTAAATTATGGTCCTAAACTGTACTTTTTTGTCCTAAACACTACTCTTCTATTACAGATCACTTAACCTCCAGACCTAACAGCAAAGCAAAGTTAAAATAGACTTGATCCACTACATTACCAATGTAAAACAAAATTGTTCAGTGTCGAAAATAGATTTGGATGCGTGGCTTAACTGATAAATTACCATAAAACGTAACACTCCCAAAAGAAATTCCGTTACATTCTACTGATACTAAGGTGGCTGGATTATATATATAACCACAATAAGCAACAGGTCGTTCGCATTTTCCCTTACCTTATCCTCTACGAGTCATAGTCATCTCCAGGCAGTGACTGACCACAAGATAAATAACATCCTGAGTTCAGTACAGACTTGATATGGCTATACGATACATATCATGCCTTCCACAAGATACTGTTTTTCACACTCACTTACCTTAAAGTCATTTTTCGTTAAATCTATGCCTCGTACAAAGGGTAAAACTGTCCCTCCCGCAGCCATGACCCTCTAAATATATCGGATGTTTTTCTCCCTCGCCCAACATCTGTCAAGCCAGCGAACACCTATGACGAACACCTGCAACAACTCCAGAGCTCCAAACTGCTGGCGAACATTTCCTCAACGCATTACTTTAAACTTCTTACTCGCCAGATTCATAATTATTCATATCTTTATGTTTTAACTCAATCGAAGTGAAGTAATGCTCAAATGATATTATAAAGAGGACAAATTCTGCATGAGAGTATAACATGTATGTTGTATTTTGTATTTCATTATCCCACAATTCAGGTAGTGTAGAAAAAACATATGCTAGAGAATAAAACTAATCCAAATGAATCAAATAAACAAACTACGTCAAACGCCATGGTTCCAATGGCTCTCGTGACGAGGATCGATATCAGTAAATACACTTCAACGGAGTCATTGGACTCTATGGTCGTAAAAGAACGCACCACTTCCAGGAGGTAGATCACGTTCCCCTGGGGTCTAGCCCAAAGTCCACTAAAAAACGCTTCCTAAAGCTGGCCGGTTAAATAGCACTTAAACCAAAGCTTTCTCTATCATCCAGTGGAACTGTAGAGCCTATTTTTTTTTTATTTCATTCCGGATTGAATTACCGACATTATATGAAATACTCACAACAGCTCCATGGGAAGTGAAGACTTACCGATCTGTCATTCTTATACAACATCTTTACAAATCAATGATATCTTAAATTTTACTATAAGAGAGGTGTCTTTTTCGCAAGGCTTGTAGTACACCCAAAGTTTAAGGTTTCGATAATTTCCAAAAAACATGAAAGTTTCTTCTTGGATATCCGAATGCCGAAGTGCTCTTCGTGAGTACAATACAAAGTGCGGGATTTTCGAAAAAGAGCCCTCAGAGAACAGCCTCGTTGTCTACAAACAAGGCAAGAATAGTAATTATAAGTAAAAAGAGACTCCTGGCCTGGCTATGTCTCAGTGCACACATATATACCTCCATCATGAGGTCTGGTCCACAGAAAAAACAGATTACAAGAACATGCAAGGCGTCAATACCACCTCAGAGGCAGAACATTTAATCATGAATGTGCGTGTATATTCATATGTATATAATTTTCCTCGCTGATATGAATTAGTTACGTTCCCATCTTTATACAATTTTCTTGTTCCTTTATATACAGCAGAGTTGTAGGATTATCATTTCACAATAAAACAGATGCCTACCCCAGTGTCCTCCCATAGGTCGTTGACCTTAAATCCAACACACAGCACGAGAACATTAATACTTCACGAGAAATCCGTGTCACATCTGGCAGTGTCAGTTTCCCATATGAGCTTTTAGATATAGAAACGGGTTACTGTCGCATATTTGCTCTAATTATCTTTTTTTTTATGCGGAATAACTATCAAAACATTACATACTTGGATCAAAATGAACGTCTTACATTACTACTTCATTGATATGATAATTTTCCACTGTATGCTGATGTTGAGAGGCAGACGAAACAAAAAAGATTAATATATATCGATTCTGTTGCAAGGCAACGATGACGTGTTATTTAAACTGATTAGCTGGTGATACGAGACTACTGTTATCGGTTTATCTGAACACACACACACACACACACTCGCGATACATTCACCGTATGTGCTGATGATGTGTGCAGATACGCTTGATAAAACTCATGCAACGTTTAAAACGCCAATGGGGAAAGCCACTGCTCAGGGAGTGGAAAAGGGCGAACGTCATACCCATCTATAACAAAGGAGACAGGAACAGGCTCTGAATACAAGCCGGTATCGATGACAAGTGTGGGCTGTAAGGCTCTAGAAAGCAAATGGAAGACTTTCGACTGAGGAGGTATTACTTAAGTGAGAGACAACACGATTTTAGTGAAAGGCTGTGTGTAACAAAATCTGCTTTCCAAAAGATGGGATTGTGTTGCGTAAGTTCCTCCGTAATCATTTTACTTGCGAGCAGTTATTCCACATCTATGGGGCTTGATCGCCCTTAAATCAAAAGAAATTCCATATCGTTCTGTTCTACATGTATTATTTCGGCCACTGCTCTCGTGAGCTGTCTTAGGTAATGCGGATTGGACCCGTCGCATGCCCCTGGCTGCTGCTGCTTCCCAATGCTTCCTTGTGGACACCACGCACACGAGGATTGAACCTCATGCTACCTTTTTTTCCCACACTCAAGATGTGATATTATCTCTCGTTTTCTTTTTAATTCTTTCCCTTACCGTATAACCTTTCTCCCCTAAAGTCAGGTCGACAAACACACGATGGCTTTCACTTTCTTCTTTCCTTGTACCTATTTTCGTACCTTTCGTCCAAGTTGGTCATGATTTAGCGGTGAGTTAACCCGTGCCACGTCATGTCCGATGCGACACAAAAACAAAAAGCGAGAACTTGTCGGGAACTCTATTCTAAATGAGTGACTGGTGACAGGTGATGTCGCATAAGTCTCAGTGGTGATATATATCGCTGTTTCTCATATATATATA
>JAUUDW010650464.1:0-14823 GCA_032361385.1 Panulirus guttatus | reverse complement strand
CGCCCCTCTTTCTCCAGGACTCTTGCATTTACCTCCCATACTACGCTATCACTAAACAAATCAAACAACCATGTTGATATCACATACCTCTGCCACAGACCAACCTTCACCTGGAACCATTCACTCTTCTCTCTTCCTAATCATACAGGTGGCTTACACTCTTGATAGAAACTTCTTACTGCTTCTATCAGCTTGCTTCCCATACCATATGCTCTGAAGGCCTTCCACAAGGCATCTGTGTCAACCCTATCATATGCTTTCTTCAGATCCATATATGCCACATACATATTCCTACATTTTGCTACGTATTGCTCACACATTCTTCAGTGCAATCACCTGATCCACACATCCTCTACTACTTCTGAAACTAAACCGTTCCTCTTCAATCTAATGCTTTCTACTTGCCTTAACTCTCTCAATCAATACATTCCCATACAACTTACTAGGCACACTCAAACTTATACCTCTGTAGTCTGAACACTCACTTTTATCCCCATTGCCTTAATACATTCGCACTATGCATGCTTTCCATCAATCCTCAGGCACCTCACCATGATCCTTATATACAGTAAAAATCTTAACAAGCCAATCAACTACACAGCCATCACCTTTCTTAAAAAATTCATTAACATAATATCCACCCCATCGATCCTGCCACATTTAATCCTTTACAAGACTTTCACCACCACCTTCTTTTTTCAGCAAACTCACCCTTCATGACTCACTTTGCATATCACCCTGACCTAAATGCCCTACATCTGCCACCCAGTCATTAAACACATTCAGCAGTCTTTCAAAAGACTCTTTCCATCTGCTCCTTTCTTTATCACTACCTGTTACCACTTCCCCTTTTGCCCCTATCTCTGATGTTCCTTCCAAAATACGTTCTTATTCTCCTTAAAATTTACTGATTCTCACTCACCCCAACTCTCATTTGCTCTCTTTTTCAACCCTAGCACCTATCTCTTGAGCTGCTGGCTCTTTCTCTTATTCATTCCCCAATCATTTGCACTCCTTCCCTGTAAGTATTAGCCAAATTCCTCCCTTTTCTCTTTCACCAGCAACTTTACTTCTTTATCCTGCCACTCACTTTATAATATGCCACCCTCCCACCCTTCACATGTCCCAAGCATCTCTTGTACAAGCCGACAGTGCTTCCCTAAATATTTTCCATTCCTCATCCATTCCCCTTGCTTCATTTTCTCTCACCTTTTGCCATTCTACAATCAGTCTCTCCTGGTATTTCTTCACACAAGTTTTTTTCCAACCTCACTAGCATGCACCACTCTCACAGATATCATTTCCTCTTTTCCAAAATTCTCTACAAACCTTCACCCTTGCCTCACAACAAAGTAATCAGACATCCCATCAGCTGCCCCTTTCAACACATTTGCATCCAAAAGTGTCTCTTTTGCATGCCTTTCGGTTAATATGTAATCCATTAATGCCTACTGATGATCTTTTCTACTCACATATGTACACTTGTGTATGTCCTTTTTAAACCAGGTATTCTCAATAACAAGGCTTTTTTCAGCACACAGTTCCACAAGCTGTTCACCATTTCCATTCATAATCTTGAATACCCTATGCACCCCAATTATACCTTCATATTCAAATCACCCATCACTAATGCACGGTCTCCATCAAAACTGCTGACCCACTCACTCAGCTGCTCCCAAGGCAGTTGCCTTTCATGGTCTGTCTTCTCATGGTCAGGTGCAGAAGCACTAATAATCACTGATCTTTTGCCATCCTGTTCCATTTTTACTCACATCAGTCTAGAATTCACTTCCTTATACTCTTTCACACACATCCACAACTCCTGCTTCTGGAGCAGTGTTACTCCTTCTTTAGCTCTTGTCCTCTCACCATCCCCATGATTTCACTCCTAAGATATTTTCAAACCATTCTTCCCCTTACCCTTGAGCTTTGTTTCACTCAGAGGCAGAACACCCAGGTTTCTTTCCTCAAATATACCACTTAATTCTCCTCTCTTATCATCTTGAATACATCTACACACATTTAGACAACCCAGCCTGAGCCTTTGAGGAGGATGAGTACTCCCTGCTTGGCTCCTGGTCCATCTTTTAAAGATTGAAATACAAGAAGAAGAGGAGTTTCCAGTCCCCCACTCCAGCCCCATTTAGTTGCCTTCTATGACAGGGAATACAGAGTAAGAATTCTTTCTTCCCTGCCCCAGTACTGCAAAGAGGTTGAGGAATCTTATGTGATGGATATGTTAGACTAAAAATATTGTATAGAAATGTTAAAGGGCAGGAACTCAAGGATTAGTTGGAATTGTAGAGACAAAATATACTAAACAGACAGGATTTCACCTGCTCTGTCCACAGAGGTACATAATTAATAGCAAGGAGGGAAAGAAAAGACAGAAAAGGAGGAAATGGATTTGCCCTCATAATAAGAGACAGCCTTAAGTTTCAGGAAATTGAAAGATGGTCCATTCAAACACAACATAATGGGACGAGAACTATACAAAAGAAGTGCAAAGTGATGTTAATGGTAAATAATCTTCCAAAGAATTTTAACAAACCAGAACAAATATACAATGATAGCAATGAAGGAACAGTCAGATTGGTACATGAGGTAGTAAAATACCCACCTCCCAGAGATGGTAAAGAATTGATAAAGGGGGATTTCAGTTATAAAAAGATAAACTAGGCAATTTTGGAGTCTCATAGAGAGAGAATCATGAAGACACAAATTATTGGAGGAGTAGTGCCACTCCATCCTTAGCTCTTGTCCTCTCACCATCCCGCTAATTTTACTCCTAAGACATTTTAAAACCCTTCTTCCCCTTTACCCTTGAGCTTTGTTTCACTCAGAGCCAGAACATTCAGGTTTCTTTCCTAAAGCATAGTACCTATGTCTCCTTTCTTATCATCTTTGATACATCCACACACATTTAGACACCCCAGTCTGAAATTTCGAGGGGGATGAGTACTCCCTGCTTGGCTCCTTCTGTTCTAGTCCCCCCACTCCTGCTCCTTCTAGTTGCCTTCTGTGGTTAGGGAATATACACCTGATATTGAAATACAAGAAGGGGAGGGTTTCCAGTTCCCCACTCCTGCCTCTTTTAGTCACCTTCTTTGACATGCAAGGAATATGTGGGTAGTATTCTTTCCCCTCTGTACTGTTGGATAGGTCCCCCATGAAAGAAATTGAATCTAACCCTGTTTCTAGGAATGTAACTCATATGATTAACTTGAATATGCTGTATAGTAGAAATAGTACAGTGACAGTACAATGCAGTCATCTAACCATACAGGAAAGTCAGCTTAGGGCTGAGGCATCCACATTGTAAATTCTCTCTACCAGGTAAACAGAATATAGTCACACACGAACATACATATATGCACACATACATAGGAGTAAAGATGTGGTATATATATACAAGGTTAAGTGTTGGTGCAACAGTAATGTAATACTCTCTCCCCAGTAAACTCAAGTTGTCGCCACAGATAGTGATTACATATTCCGGGAGACAGTTTGTCTGATGGTGAATATCAGAATAGCTTTCAAGTTTACTGATTAGGAAATACTGAGCAAGATGTTCTTATGCTACATAAGGCCAAAACTAGTATATGGTTCTCAAGTTTGGTCACCATACCAAAGAAGCACAAAGAGCTAATAGAGAAGGTCCACAGGATGGCAGCAAAAATGGTGCCGGAATTAAGAGAGCTAACTTACTGGGAAAGGCTAAAGCCTTTAAATTTGCTCACTTTGGAAGAGGGAAGAGTGAGGGTTGATGTAATCATAACCTCTAAGTTATTAAAACAGATTGATGATGTGCACAGGGAACAGTTCTTTCAAAGTTTTAGGCAAAGAGCAGCCATAGGACATTAGTTATAAACTTGTTAAGAGAGATGTTATAAAGTACTTTTATTGTATAAGTGTGTTGGATAGATAGAACAGTATGACTGAGGACATGGTTAATATAGACACCAAACATGAATTTAAGATGTATGTTAGAAACGAATGGTTAAGAGACAGGGCCCTAGAAGTGTAAAACTCCCTCCCCATACAGGATAAATGGATGATTACATACATGTTGCTGCCATTCACCACCATTCTCATTTGCTGTCCTCCCTTTCTATCACTTGCCTCTGGATACAATTTTTTTTTTGTACTACAATTAATGTATAGTAAAATAGTACCGTACTAGTAACTAGTAAGAATTAGTCATCTGCTCATATTAGAAAGTCATCTTGGTGCCAAGAAAAGAAAGAAGGGGTTTATTAGAGATTCAGAATTCTGTTATGAAAAAGTTTATCTTTCTGAAAAATGAAGGGGTTTATTAGAGATTCAGAATTCTGTTATGAAAAAGTTTATCTTTCTGAAAAATGAAAAGTTTTTCTCATTTATTATTTATTATATTGGAATTTCAGGAAGTGAGCTGTCATGTGGGAAAGGGTGTATGCGAACAATATGATTTATCTCATTAAAATAGGATGTGTGCATAAGGTATGTGGCATTATTCACAAGAATTGTCACAGAATGTTAAGATGACCATATCTCTTGGCTGTATACTGACAAACACATTTCTGTCTTTTTAGGAGGCCACAAGATGCGTTACCCAACGTGCTATGTATTAGTGACGGACATGGATGATTACCTGATGGCCGGTCGAGGTGGGAACGTTGTAAATTTAGGACAGATGGCTCCAGGAAACCTTAAGGGTGGGCTGACAAATGAAGGCACCTCAGAGTGTACTGATGGGTCAAACCTCCCTACGCATAATTCTCCCTTCACAGCATCAACTCATACCCTCTTATCCTCGGAGTATCTAAGTTCTGGCGGAAGAGGATTAGGGTGGTCTCGAGGAATGTGTGAACGTGTTTGGCAAGATGTAGTACAATGCCCAGGTCAGCAGCCTCCGGTGCAGCATGATGGACTAACACCAGAAGGAACGTTAACCCCTGCAGAAATTGCTGGTCAGTGGGACTTCTCTGACCCAGCAACAAAGATCAGCTGTTCCTGTGCCAAGTATGATGATATTGTTTTTGTAATATTCTAAGATGCTACTTGTATTTCTTTTGAATGAAGTTTAATTAAGGATATTTAGGTCCAGATTTTTAAACATAAAAGTTTAACTTTAACTTTTGCTTTATTTTGTGCAAGAAATCTTTGATATATGGATGTCTTTATGTAGTTTAGACATTGTTGCATGATATAGATGGAAATTATATGTATATATTCAGTCTGTCACCTTTGATTTTGATTTAGATATTAAATTTCTTTATTCTCAGTGCATGTAGCATGAAAGTAAATATAGTATTTTGTTGCCAATTTGTATGAGCCCCACTGTTTCTTCAGTAGGATTAATTCTTTACCTTAGATAATAAGAAGAAATCAAGACATAACAGGAAAGTTATATATAACTCTCTGTGCCTTTTCTTCAGGGAGATATTTTTGGAGTCTGAAATGTTTTGAAACTTTTTTTCAGCTATGTACCAGAAATCTCTGTAAGATTAGATTTTTGCAAGAATGCTTATGATGAAAGTAATTTATTTGACTGGAAGGATGCAATGGTTAGTTGATATGTAAAGTGTAATAGATTGTAAATGTAGGAAAGGCTGATCTTAGAGATACAGAAATTGAAAATTATCCATAAGCAGAGACTGTATGGAAAATTTTATGTCAAACATATTTTATTGTGTGCTTCAACACAGAACAAAAGGGAAAAGTATATACAGGAAGAAAAAGTATATGCAGTAAACAGCTTATTATCCAGCCTCTAAATAACAGACTGGTCCATTTATCCAACTTTTCCAATATGAAGCAAGGTGGGTTCATTTTCAGTTATTGGATCTCTGAAGTTCATGAGTCTGTCACCAGGGGAGTTGTATTCATTTTGTGCATTGCTGCTTTGGTTAGTGAATTGCATTCTCCTATGCTAGTAACTTTTATTTTTGATAATGAAAAGAATAAACTTTGCAATATGTATGTTTTCCTAAAGAAAATGTGTTCTTCATAATTCCGAATAGAAAGTGTGTGTTCCAAACATGGCACCTTTAGAGTGAAGATACACATTGAATATAACACTGGTGAAGCAGCTGTTGCAGAGAAGACTTAAACACCATTGCATAATCCACATCAGTACCAACAGGAGGGACTGTAGCATTTCATGAAGTGTGAAACCTTTAGAATTAATGGTAAAGTAACATCATTAACAGTACTGTCAGTGTAGTTACATTACTGCTACAGTGTAAGGAGCAGTTGATTAATTAAAGAGTACCACATTCTTAGGAACAGACCATCCAGGTATCTTAACTTTTTTGAATGTGACCATCTGCAGATTCCATTAGGGTTGGATAACAAGTTGGTTGCTGTGATATACTTTCATCCAGGATATTGGTGAATGATTGGATGATAAATTTGCTGCTCTGTGGGCTAGGAGACTGTAATGGTATTGCTGTTAATTTTCCGTATGGGACAGCAATCCTCAAAGACATGCCTACAACATATTTAAGCAAGAGGCACAAAAAGTCTTCTGAGTGCTCACTTCCTTCCCAGTGACAGCATGTGCTAATTATGTACTCAAATTACTTGAATCCATCAGTTCAGACACTTGTAAACATAGCTAACTAGCAGTTAACCTAAACCCCTTTAGCAGTAACACATCCAGCCACAAACAACAGCCAGTATTTCAGGTTAGATATATCAGGTTCTGTGAAGCTAAGAAAATGTAATGTAGCAGTTGTGTGATGAAACGGGAGGATATATTCTGAGGTTTTGCTTAAGTCATTGTGCACGTTACTTTGCCTTGATTGATACATACGCCTTTGAAAAAGAAGTCTTACCACTAATTATCCATGGAATTTTTTCAGTTGGAGAAATTTCCCATTCAAAATTAACAAAGGTAAAGAATTAGATGGATAATGGTCTCAAAAGTGTCAAGCTTTATAAGCACCTGAAACTGCACACTTTGTGCAAGTTTTACAAACTACATATTTCTCATCTCTTAAAGGCTTTGCACGTCCATGCAGTTGTTGTGACAGTGTAACACTTTTGTGTTCAGGAGAATGATGAAGCTCATTTTATTGTGGATTCACATACTTTGCAGGTTACATTGCCATATCTTAGTGCAATAGTGACTAAGTGTTTTTTTTTTAGTTGTTTGAGGGGCCTGTGACACTTCAGGTTGCAGAAAAGATAAGCACAGTAAGAAAATGGTTTTATCTTTTTTGTCATATCTGAAAGCCTTTCAAAGCTCTGAATACTTCGTATATATGTGTGAGTAGATGCAGCCTTTCTTTGTCAGTTCCTGGTGCTAAGTTGCCAGTGGAGGAAACAGTGATCAGGTATGAAAAAAGAATTGTAACCAATGTTTTGGTTACAAATTGAGCTATAGTCATCCTTATGCTAAGTTGGCCCAGAAGCCACATCCCTCTTCCATAGCTAAGGTTGCTGATTGGTTCATATACAATGTTCGTGTTGCTATCCATTTATTCACATTAAGTGTGTTCACAGTTTATAATCAGACTTGTTCTTCTCTATGATAATGTTGAAAATTGAGAACATAAAATTTTTGTAGTGATTTTAAGGCATTAGCACTTTATATATGCTACAAAACAAAGAAATAATGAATAGGCTTCATTTGGAAATGATGTTGTCCTTGACTTTGACCATATATGATACATGTTTAACATTTTTAGCATCCTCTAAATGGCTAATGTCTTAAAATCATTCAAATTTTATGTTCCTAATTTTTCACAGTATTATACAGAAGGACAGGTCTGATTATAAATTGTGAACACACTTTGTGTGAATAAATAGATATTGTTGGGAACATTGAATATGAACCAATCAGCTACCTTACCTATGAAAGAGGAGTGTGGCTCCAGGGCCAACTTAGTGCACGGTGACTTTAGTTGACTTTTTCTGTGTATTTGTATCAGAAAGATTTGGTAAATAGGACCCTCATAAATCAGGGAATGGATTTATAGTATTACTCAGTGAGGATGAACACAGTATTTGATGACTGAGGGAGTGGATATTTAGGTTTATATAAATGTCCCATGACTCCTATCCCAGGAGCTCCTGCAGCTTAAAGGCTACACTTCGTCTAAGAGCAGGGAAATAATGAGCTTCTTTGGGGTGAGAATTTACGTGATGAGGTTATAATCCCTTTTCTCAACAGACAATGATACAGCCACACCAAAGGTGACTTTTCATTTGCGGTGTAACCATATTCAGGTTGAGCCCAGTAACATTAAGGGATAAGACGTGGACCAAACTTGTACCAGAGATGCTGCATTTTTAAGTTCTACACATGCTAAGGTTTCAAGTCCATTGGGTCACATATGTCACAAGGTCTTGTTCAAGATATTATTAAATCCTTATGTGCACAATATCTTCAGAGAGAATAGTTGGATTTGCACCAAACTTTTATTACAGATACTTTATACTTTGCTTAATAAAGTTTTAAGCTTAAGTTTAGGGCCACAAAATTTTTTTCTTTATTTTTTTGTATATATATTTTTTTTAAGGCTCCAGTCACAGACAAAAGATCCCATCAAGATATGGCCTTAATTGGAATTTAGAGAGGTTAATGAAAAGGAAAAATGAGGGACATGGGGAAGTATTTATGAATTTTAGAGAGAAGCGAAAAACCTGTCTTTTGAAATGTGACAGGTCATAGTTATTGGGAAAGACACTAAAGGGTAGAGAGTTCTGTAGCTTCAATGTGTATGGAAAGAAGCAGTCATCAAAGCGGCCCACCCTTGAGTTTCCAACAGCCTCACAGTAATCATGTGATGCAGCAGCATGCTGAGTATTATGTGATTTGGCTTGTGGTGGGGACATACAAGCAGCCAGCTCTCAGGAGCAAAAACCAAAGTAATACCTGTAGACGGGAAAGTGAGCCAACATTGCAGCATAGGGCTAAAAGGTCAAGTTTTGAAGTTAGCCTTGGAGAGTTGATAATTTGGATTGCTTTCAAATGTAATCTAACAAGTAGGGGTGCAGAGCTAGAGCCACCCCAGATGTAAGAGCATTCCTCCATACAAGGACAAATACGTCATTTGTATAAACGGAGCAACTGCTCAGTAGAAAAGTAATTTTGACATCTAAATAGGACTCCTAGTTTCTTAGAGGCATACTTAGCTATTTCCTTAATTTGGGGCCTCCAAGATAGAGTGGATGTTACTGTTATCCCTAGTATATTCATTGAGTCATGAGGTGGAAATACAGAACCGTCAGAGGCAAGAGGAAAGTCATGAGGAGCTTTCGGTAGAGAGATGGGTAGAGATGGAGGTATGAAACTTAACCAGTTTAACCAGATTTCATCTGCCCTACTGAGATATTCTGTCCAACTCAGAGTTTACTGAGAAGGTTGTGTCGAGACGAGATGTAGATCGAGTGTGAGAAGGAGCAGAATTGAAGGACATGAAGGAATGCAGTGTTGAGTCATAAGCATCTGAGTGCATTTGGTTTTGCATATGAAAGGACTTTGTTGATAAAAAGAAAAAGTGTAAAAGACAGGACAGAACCGTGAGGTGTTGATAAAAGGGAGAAAAAGTGTAAAAGACAGGACAGAACCTTAAGGGACATCATTGTTGATCGAGAAAGGTGAAGAGGAGATGCTGATCCATCAACCACCATGAAGACAGATCGGCCAAAGAGGAAACTAGATATTAGGGAGGGAAGCCAAAAGAGGGGTGCTTAGAGTGTCAAAAGCTTTGGATATATCAAGGGCAGTGACACAATGATTCCACAGAATCTTTCAGGAATGATGACCAGACATTAGTAAGATAGGAAAGAATATCACCAGCAGATCTTGCATTATGGAAGTTTTTATTGTGATCAGAGAGAAGATTGTTAGATTCATGATGTCTAAGGATATGGAAGTTGAGGAGAAATTGAAAGACTTGGAAATGGTAGATGTCAAAGCAACAAGACGACGGTTAAAGGGGTTAGAACGATCACCCTTCAGAGGGATGGGATTAACTGATGCATGCTTTCAAGGAGAAGGGAAAGTTTTTAGTTTGAACAGAAACAGAACAAATGAGCAAGCACAGTTGCAAGTTCAGAGGCATGCTCTTTCAGTACATGGAATGGATACCTTCAGAATATAAGCCTTGCCTACTTATGGACAGAGAGGCACTTTTCAGACAGTTTGAAAAGAGATCACAGGAAGGGTAATAGGATTAGTAAGAGGAGCATCAGGGGGTGAAGGAACTTTAGAGTCATCCAAGGCAGAGGAGAAACGGGAACCAGAGATGGCTGCTTTGTCAGCGGGAGAGACATCTATAGTAGAAATGATAATAATGATGATAATAATAATAATAATGATAATAATACAACAACAGCAACTTCTAATTACAATTTCTCTTTGGCATTCTATATGCCACCCATCCATCCAACATTACCAACACTGATTCAGCATATTACAAAACCCCTCATGCCCTAAATGCAGTTCCATAATGATTTGCTGGACACCCCTATTACCCTTAAAATCAAGAGGTGTGATAAGTTTGTATAAAAAATGATGCCTTGAATATTTGGGGTCTTATGCTATTATATTTAACACAAAGATTAACATTTATGGTGACTCAGCTGTTAATGAGAGAGAGCGATCATTTAGTAGGGTAATGGTCCCTTCCACGACCCCTGAAAATTTAAGGTACATTCCTGTGGCTTCACTATGACTACACTCCAAGGGTAGTGGATGGGATATTCCTTTCAGTTAGTGTGGGTATTGGGAGGGCCAATGCACTACCACATGAGCCCTCCCTTTAGCTGTCAGCAGAGTCACACAAGAAAGTATAGTCGTAGGAATGTACCTTAAATTTTCAGGGCTTATGGGAAGGGCCATTACTGTACCACCTGAGCCCCTCCCCTCATTGAAAAGAGAGTCACTCTTTATGTTATTGAATGTGTTTAATGGCTTAGGGTCCCCAATTTTCAAGGTGTCCTCTCTTTTTGCATACAAACTTATCACACCTGTTGATTTTAAGAATAATATGGGTGTTCAGCATCTTATTATGGAATTGCATATTGGGCATGAGGGGTCTAGTAATATGCTGAATCAGTGTTTGGAGTGTTGGATAGATGGGTAGCATATAGAATGCTGATGAGAAGTATAAGTCATTGTTGGTGTTGTATTATTATTAGTATTAGTAGTGCACATGATAGTAGTAGTAGTAGTAGAAGTGGTAGTATTAAGGGATAGGGGAGAAACAGTACTTCCCACGTATTTCCTGCATGTTGTAGAAGGTGACTAAATGGGGTTTTTACTTTTCCAAAAGAAGGAACAGAGAAGGGGGCCAAGTGAGGATTTTTTCCTGTAAGGCTCAGTCCTCTGTTCTTGATGCTACCTTGCTAATGCGGGAAATGGCGAATATGTATGAAAAAAATGTAGTATTAATAATAATGAACATGATATCCCATGACTGGATCATTAGATATGAGTCAAACTTATACCATAGACAGTGCATGAAAAGTTTTACCATGTTAGGTTTTCAGAGATTAATATATCAATGTCATATATTCAAAAAAAGGTAAATGAATACTTTTATACACAGTATTTCATGACCAGGTAACCACTTATGTAATCATGCAGGTGTTACTGGACCCCACTTGCTTGAGGTTACACCGCAAGTGGGGAATCATCTCTGGTGAGGCTGCTTCATTGGAAGGAAAGTCTCTTCAAAAACATCTCTTTCCAAAGGAGCTTATATTTCCCTGCTGCTAGAAGTGGCTCAGCCTTGGGCTGAAGGAGCCTGTGAAAACAGTGGGGAGTGGGGTGAGGAATGGAAGGTATTTAGGGCAGCACTGCTGGCATGTGCGACAGATGCATGTAGCATGCATGAGATGTAAGATGGGCTGATGATAAAAGTAGTGAATGGTGGGATAACGAAGTAAAATTGATAGTGAAAGAGAAAAGAGAGGTATATGGTCATTACTTACAGGGAAGGAGTGCCAGTGATTGGAGGATATTTAAGAGAAATTGGCTGGAGGTCATGAGGAAGGTGCAGTGTTTGAAAGAGAGGGCAAATAAGAGTTGGGATGAACAAGTATCAGTAAACTTTCAAGAGAATAAGGTGTGTAAAACAAGTAAACAAATGGAACATTGATGAAAGGGGCAAAAGGGGGAAGTGGTAAGAGGTATTGATGAAGTGAGTATTTTGAAGGATTGCTGAATGGGTGTGATGATGTGATGGCAGATGTAGGGTGTTTGGGTCAGATTGGTATGTGAAGTGATTGGTTAGTTAGATTTTCAAGATGTATATGGATCTTGGTGAGGTGCCTGAGGTGTTGGAATGCATGTTTGATGCCTTTGCATAAAGACAATGGGACAAAGGTAAATGTTCAAACTACAGAGCTATGAGTTTGTTTAGTGTACATGTTAAATTGTATGGGAGAGTGGTGATTGAGAGGGTGAAGACATATACAGATCATTAGACTGATGAAGAACAATGAGGTTTCATAAGTGATAGAGGATGTGTGGGGTCAGGTGTTTGCTTTAGAATGTGTGAGAAACACTTGGAGAAACAGAAGAATTAGTATGTGGCATTTATGGATCTGGAGTAAGCATATGATAAGGGTAAATGAGATATCTTGTGGAAGGTGGTAAGAATATGTGGTGTAGAAGGAAAGCTGCTTACAGCGGTAAGAAGCTTTTATCAAGGGGTGAAAGGCATGAGTGCAAGTAGGAAGAGGAGAGTGGGTGGTTCCAAGTTAAGGTTGGCATATAACAGAGGGGTGTAATGTCATCATGGTTGTTTAGTTTGTTCATGGATGTGGTCTTGAGGGAAGTGAGTGGACGAGTCTTGGAGAGGGATGACTGTGTGCAGTCTGTCGGGGATGAGAGGGCTTGGGAAGTGAGTTAGCTGTTGTTTTTTAATGACACAACACTGGTGGCAGATTGAATAAGAAATTGCAGAAGTTGTTGACTGAGTTTGGAAAAAGTATGTGAAAGAGGATGTTGAAAGTAAATGTGAGTAAAAGCATGGGTATTATCTTTAGCAAGGTAGAGGGACAGGTTAGATAGAATGTGAAACTGAGTGGAGAAAATTTAGAGGAAGTGAAATGTGTTAGATATCTGGGAGTGGACATGGCAGCAACAGAACCATGGAAGCTGAAATGAGTCACAGGGTGGGTGAGGGGGCAAAAGTTATTGGAGCCCAGAAGAATGGGTGGAAAGAGAGGCCATTATCTGCTCATTAGGTAAGGTGGGTGAGGGGGCAAAAGTTTTAGGAGCCTAGAAGAATGTGTGGAAAGAGAGGTCATTATCTGGGAGGGCAAAAATGGGTATAATTGAATGTTTAGTTGTCCCATCAGTGTTATATGGTTTTGAGACATAGGTTGTAGATGAGGATGTGCAGAGGAGAGAGGAGGTGTTGGAAAAGAAATAGTTGGCTTGAAGACAATATGCAGTGAAAGGTGGTTTGATTTGAGTAATAGAAGGGTAAAAGAGAGGTGTGATGATAAAAGGATTATGATTGATATAGCTGAAGAGGCTGTGCTGAGGTATATTGGTCATATGGAGAGAATGAATGAGAAGAGGTTAACAAAGAAGATTTATGTGTGAGAAGTGGAGGGAACAAGGAGAATGGGGAGAACAAATTAGAAATGGAAGAATGGAGTGAAAAATATCTTAAGTGATCCAAGCTTGAACATGAAAGGGGGTGAAAGGTCTTTAAAGGAAAGATTGAAATGGAACAGTGTGGTATACAGGGGTCAATGTTCTGTCACTGAATGAAGCGTGGGATATGAAGCAGCCAGGGGAAACCACAGAAAGGTTTGTGGGGCATGGTTGTGGATAGGGAGCTGTGGTTTTGGTTCACCACAAATGACAGCTAGAGAGTAGATGGGAGCGAATGTGGCCTCTCTTCATCAGTTCCTGATGCTACCTCACTAACATTGGAAATGGCAATCAAGTACGTACAAAAAAATTTGCATATATACAGGGACCTCTCAATTTACGTGTATTTGATATACTCCATTTTTAGTGTAAGGTGCATGGTCCATTTACATCTTTGATTTATGTAGGCTTAAGTTTGGAATAGCATGATCATCATTAGGTTGGCAGTGTGATGGTGTAGCATTGCCAGTGTTGTGTGAGAAGAGCACATATGCATGACAAGGATGCTGTTTATAGTCATGGATTTCTACAGCATTTTGTGCTGCAGTATACTGTATATTGCATGTGTTTGGCCCTTGCATCACGCCACCAAAGCTTCTTTTAAGATCTTTTTGTACCACTGGTGCAAACAACCGTAGGGCCTTCACCACTGAGGTTAAAATGAATGTACTTAAGTATTATGAGAGAGATGAACAAATGACTGATATTAAGCTTGCCCTTGGACTTAATGGATCTGCTTTGTGGACTGTTGGTGATGCATAGAGAAGATCAATGAGAATGTCAAGAATGGAACAGAAATCAGTGCATCTGAGACCTTTTATTCCCAGTGTTCAATTATGGAGAAAATGGAATGAATGTTGAGCACATGGATTGAACACCAAACTCATGAAAATTTTCAGCATGCTTTTAATACAAATGCAATGTCTTTGCAGTGAAAAAAGCAGCAGTGAAGACATTTTGGGGAAGTCCTGGTTGGTTTGCAAATTTTAGGAATTGTCACAATTACCATGTCAGAATGGCTAGTGAGGCTGCTTTGCAGATGTTATTGCTGCCAGAAATTTCCTGGGAACTCTCAAGACCATTATCATGTAAGGCAGTTATTCTCCTAATCAGTATTTTGATGTGGCTGAGACTGGATTATTTTGTAAGAGAATTCCTTTAGGAATATGCATTTCACATGAATAGAAGACTGCGCTAGGATTCAAAGCTGCCAG
>JAUUDW010650442.1:0-10648 GCA_032361385.1 Panulirus guttatus | reverse complement strand
AAAATATAGCGCAAATGGGATCACAAGTTAACATCTTCATGATCTCATAGAGTACCAGCACCCCAGGTTATGAACATGTCCTAACGCACGCTTCATACAACAAGGACAGCGTTAATACAGTATGTTTCATCAGGGGACGACAGAGATTGCCAACACATGCAATATTCGCTGACAGTAATCAGTGCCTTACCTTCATTGTGGCACAGCTAAGTCTGATCGTAGAACCCTCAGGAAGATTTGATTCTGAAAGTCTTGAAGATGTGCTTCGGCAGTGTCTAATTGGAGAACTCAGTCTTTGTTGAATGCAAAATGTTTACAAAAACCTCATTACAAACTGACAGATTGTTGAACAACTGGAAGGCAGTTCCACATATTGTTTATTTCGTAACAGTATGATCCCTGAATCTCCCTGATCATTGAAACAATTTCCTCCTGTACTGGGTTCGTAACTATCCAAAGCACAATGCTTCACGAATTAAAATGTATGATTATGTTATGTATTAATAATCCAATTTTAGAATAATATCTTTTTTCCTGGAGTCAAGATATTTTGCCAGCTCTATTTGTACAGCTTAAAAATCCTTGAATAACAGAGGAACAGATTGGCATATCGAGTTCATAGGTACGAAGCTAACCATTCCGGTGAGAGATGATGAAATGACACAGGTGAGCAGTCAGGGCCAGGCTGATCCCTAAAGATAACTCGCTTCTGCCATGGTCGTTTCCAGGGGAAAAAAAAGAACGAACTGTTAGCAAATAAACAAGTGCACTCGTTATCTTTGGTGATTTACGTGGGCAAACCAATTTGGTTGTTTACACGTGCATGACTGAGAGAAGTTTTGTAAGCTTTGCAAAGGGGAAAAGCCGGTATGCACGCAAAATGCTATTACGTCATTCGAAAAAAAATTGTACGGTTCCAAAATATTTTCAAACATTGAAAAGTTTGCATAGAGTTATGGTGTGTCTCTTTTCTTAAAATGTTTTAAAATGTCTTCTTTACTGTTACTACCGTTGGTCATACATAACTTTACTCAGTCAAGAAGTCCTCTCACTTGGCTCCATGTCAAGACGCCGTACTATAGCAGCGAGCGACGAACTCATACCTGGAGAACAGATATGTAAAAAGAAAAATAATAATCGCAACGGTAAACTATAACCATGCCATAAAATTTTAAAGTAACTTAATCATTTACGTTTTCTCGCTTTTATCATACTTTATTTACAGGTATCTAAATCCAATTTTTTAAAGTTTTAGACCAATGCCTCTTGCGTGAAAGCGTCGATACAACTGTTAACTCTACTCTTCAAGGATTCTGTAAGTCGTCTTTCTTGACCCTCTTGAATTTGCGAGGGTCTCCTAAGATATATATCACCTTCTCCATGTGGTCTTCTGTATTGATGATAACGAAAACAATATTCATGTGCGCTCCAGTATTCGGGTCGCTTCTAAGGTCCATGGTCACAACACAAGGATTTTTGGTTGGGATGGCGCTATTCTGGCTGTTCCATTTTCTTTTTCTTCCTTCCAGAAAGCGACTTTTGAGGCCGATATTAAAGTTTATTTCACTATCATGTTGGAGCTTCAGATCATCTTGGTACAGGAATTCACAATTCGATTTCTTCATGGTAGGGTCAATCTTTGGTTATAGGTGGTTGTTCAGGCCATCTCTTTCTCTTCAGAGTAAAGGTGCATCTTGGACCCGAATGGATTTGTGATAGGTTGATATTGCCAAAGACATGGACGGGTTCTGGAGCGCAGACGAGGAAGTTCTTGGGGGAGCATGACGTCAGATGGATTCATGCCTGGTGAAATGGTGAACGATTGATTAGCGTTTGTCGGGTCACTTCATTGTGAATACATTTTGTCAATGTGGTTTTAACTACGGATGGAGGAGTCTGTGGCTGAGGAGTGTGGCTGGGGTAAGGTTTTTTCTTCTGTTTGAAGGATGGTGGTTGATTCTGAGGTGGCTTGCATGGGAGAGGTTCACTGCTAGTGCTGATAATGTTAAGATGGGATTGTATTGGAAGCGTTTTTGAGTTTTTGTGCTGATTACTTAGCAGTCGGTGATTGTTCTCGGTGCTCTCTTTAGTGCGGCTTGTAGTTTTAATAAGCTTAAAGGATTAGTGACCAGTCAAGTGAGGCACAGCTTAGAGAACAGCGGATATATCAACAGTAGCGACCATTGCAGGACTCTTGTTATTGTCAATAACTTGTGCTACTGAGTGTTATAAGAACATTCAGTTCCGTAATGGACATTGTGTTGAAGTACATGATGCGGAAAGTAAATGTCTCGTGTGCTGTACGCGATGCCAAGTTTGGCTGGTGTGTTGTTGACTGTGAGGATGCACATTGGAGTCACGTTCATTAGGAACTGAGATGGAAACACTAGATAGCTGTGCGGATGAAGACATATTCTCTTGTGCGAGTCACTGTGTATGGTATGAAAATTTGATCACGGAATAGATAAGAAAAGCAAATATTTTGGTGAAGGCTGAAGGGACATCAATAATAATATTCCAAAGAAAATTCACTTATACTCTGTTGCAAAAAAAGGTAACGGTCTCCTTAGCTGAGTATCCAGAGAACTCACGATTAGAGCGTGGAGAGCTAGCCCTTGCCAGTCTCACCACAACGTCAGAAGGTGGAAGAGTTCGCAGGACAAAATTTGAGATTAGAGCAAACATTAGGCAAAAAATAGAGGATGTCATAGGCGGAGAGACAGCATTGGTTTAGGCGGGATGGATAAGTGGTGAAGAAAAGGTTAAAAGTAATTGATTTACCTTTAGGACAGTCAAGAATTTAGGTTAGTTTATGAAAGAGGTATTTGAAATAACCTTCATGAAAGGAGCATAGAATCAGAGCATTGTGGACAACAGAGTCATCAAGATAAAAGAAAGTCTGCATGAAATGTAGAATAGAAAATAATCTATCTATCTCATAAATGAGCAGGACTTACTGTATATGACAATGAGAGAAATACTGAAAATAGCCTGAGATAGCCTGAGTCCGATTACATTATGATTTGCTGATCAAACTTAAGGCTGGTGAGTGCAAGGAGGGCTCGATTGGAGGAGAAAGAGGAAAACTTACTCATCGAGATGAAAAGTAGAGACGAGTAATTGGCGGACAGGAATGAGGAATACTCCATGGCCAACGATACCTGAATCTTTAAAAGGAAAAGCGAAATGAAATCAAGTTCATCAGGAATGATGATTAACCAAATAGATATCATTATCATTATCTTTGCTATTAGTCAAATGTATTACTAAGACTAAACAAAAAGTTAGCACTGTGCCAAGGGACAATGAAGAAGGAGGTAATATCCCTGGATGTCTGCTAGAACAATGTATTTGGGTTCACCCAAAGAAATAAGAGTGAATGTGAGGACATTGAAAGGTTTTCCATGCTACTTTCGTCGATTGGATGGAAAAGGGACTTTTATATCACGGTAGAAGAACTGCCGAAGTTGATGGCAAGGACCTATCAGACAGAGAGCTGGCATTACCAACTGCCCTGAGATTATGTGTGTAGGTTCTGTGTGTAGCCTCTCCACGCGCTGCCGTAGGCTTTGCGTCCAAACCCATCAGAAGATTGCGCTTTACTGCAGGAGTTCTATTATATATTTCTTCCTCAGCATCAGAGGCATCAGAACACCTTACACGGCTTTACTATGAAGTATCAAAATGACGATAAGGTGGAATGTAGCCCGAAACGATGCAGGAATGGAATATACAGATCATCACAGGATTGTGTTCAGTCAGGGTGTGCATGGTAGACCGCCAAGGGGGTGGCTGGTAGTGCGTGCGTGAAGGACTAATAATTTAACAGTGGGAGGGACAAATTTTCAGGAATATTCACGTTTTTGCTTCCCTATAATTTGCCGTAAGTGACTGTACTCGTGTCGGACTAATACTTGTTCAACATATAGTCTTATGAGTCCTCACTTGGTCTGCCTCAAGTGCTGGGGCACAAGCCACATTCCAGTACTTTGTACAGTTAATGCTGCTAAATCAGCGAGCGATAGCCCCTGTCAGTTTTATAGAGTAATCTTTGGCATGAGAGAATTATCTTAGTTATACCAAATAATGCTCCGTAGAGGCGTACATCAAAGTAGACCATATCTCCTCACGTCATCAATCAACGCTCATGTCTTAAATCCACAGAATAAAACAAAGGGAAGAGACGCCATCAGCCCTACCTAAGACTCTGCACAAGTACTCGCAACGCTAGCCAGACTCAAGCATCAGTTTAATAAGTTTTCTGACACACCAGAGTTATGGCACCGGAAACCACGATGAGGGAATTTATCCATCATCCCTTAGTTCATATCATCACGCATCTTAGAAGTTCCTTACCCCCTCCTAACGGGAGTTCCTTCATGGAATGAATTAAATCATAACACAAAAATCTTTCAGATCCATAGTCCACTTCCCCTCTCAGATCTCACAGACCTACACCAGGACCTCATTAACTATTCCCAGGTCACTGCTTCATAAGGAAACTATGTGTGTGACTGTAAAACTGCTGACTGATGCCCAGTGTACGCTGCGTTCCACCATCTGATCCAATAAGTGACTGACAACTGTGACGGCGAGGATACATCCTTGCCACACGTCACTTGTAATCCAAAAGTTACATGTGAACACAGAACAATTAAGAGCAAGCTCAAGCAGGAACTTCACATTACACTGTCAGTCTTTACACTGACCCCAGGAAACCGTAAGATATCCAAGATTGTTTCGAAAGGCATCGAGCCAAATGCTTTCTTGAGTCTGACTTACGCTACAGTTTCCTTTGTTACGTGGATGGAGTCCAAAAGCTTAACTGTTTGCGATCACTGAATTGTATTTTTACTACCGGATTCCACCATCACGAAACACAAATCCACTGAATCCATCTACGTTTGGATTTAACACTTTTGGTAATGTGGTCCGCACCCCAGTGAGGGACAGACCTGCAGTAATGAGCGGCTGGTCAGCAGCCAACAGCCAAACGCCAGTGTGAAGCGAGCGTTTACCTGGATGATGTACCTTAGTCTATCAATCAAACTCCTCAGTCTAAAGGACTCTGTGCTATTCATTGTCTGACACGTGATGATAATCAATTATTTGAGCCACTGAACTATTAGCAGAGCTGCTTCATGATTTAGTTGGCAGCGTGAAGATAATTTGCAGTAAGGTGGTCCTCGTCAGAGGCAATTGCTACCACAAATCTCTTCAAGGCAGCTTTCATGAGGGCCCTTACCCTTCTAATCAGCTCCGCCTGCAGCCCCACGTCGTAATGAGAAGTAATGTCTTTACTAAAACAAAATCCTCAGTTGACCAAGGCTCCAAAGCACATAATAGAGTTTCTTGCTTTAGGGCATCCCATAATTCCACAGTTATTAGCAAAATGGAATACCTTAGAGCACACTTCTGAGCTCAAGCTCCGCTCTCGAGCCTCTTTAGGTAAAAGCTCTTCAGTAATTTCCAGAGATTTTCCTAGATCTAAAGTACAACCTAAGAATAGTACCAATGATCCTATGACCAGTTTGAAAGAACTCAGAACTTAGAGATCCTGCACTGCTGGGAATCATTGAGTACCCAAAAAAGTTTACTGTGTTATTGACATTAGGTTCGAAGGTGTAAGTTCTGTCGTTAATACAAGATTCCAGCAATTTCCAGCTCTCTGCCCTCGTCAAGTCCAGGAGCAGAGAATTAATGGTATCGAATCAAAACCACGGCGACCAACACTTGATACATGTATAGTCGGCTTTCAGTAGAAATGCTGGTAATCAAATCATTATCATCAATTGAGGTATATGTGAGGAGACACTGATCCAGTGCGAGATAAAAGATTTAAAAAATGACTCCTTACTCCTCGTCCTCACTCATCAGCAACGGGACATCTGCTGGAGACAGACAGAAAGATATGGTGATGTGTATCATCAACCAAACTTACTTTCATTCCCATCAAACTTTTTCTGGAATTAACTCCATCAAAACTCTCACTCTGAAATAGGATACTGATGTCTTGTCACCAGGAGCCTGTTATGGAGTTATGGAGAAAATGATGACTGTGTTTACCAAGCTGTTGTCGATGTAAAGTACATCAGGAAGTTATATTCATAATAGAACTGTCTCTATTAAGCTTTAGGTATAGAATTATATCCTAATGGTGATTGTTCTGTAGACTATGATCAATATAAACCTTCTACTCAATGTAATTCTCATATAAAACTCATGTTGTTTAACCCTATACGACTGAATTTGCGATCAGTTTTTCCGCGTAGTTAGAGGAGACAAATGTAATTACGCAAGCGAGTCCGAACACCACACGGGCAATAGTTGGTTTATGGACGAGCTACGTGAGGTCATTAGTAATGAAAGTATTTGTCTTGGTTTCTGAAGAACCAATAGATGTAAACTATTTAAACGAGTAAGTCTCTTGCTCACCAGCAGATTGGAAAATGTCAAATCTATAAAGGTTTTATCTTAAAAATAATCTCGGTTTGACGGTAAACAAAATGTGAAAGACTCGGCTGACGAACTCTTTTCGTCCACACAACCTGTGAGGGTGCGCCTTTTTTTCCCCCAGGTAGAGATTCTTTGACCCAGCAAGAATCATGAAAATGAGATTTATGTTGTGGTTGGCAGGAGCGGGAGAGATCAAAACTGATGTAATGGTGGTAACCTGTCCACGCAGACAGGATGTTTGTATGCACGAGCGGTCTGGTAAAGGGAGGAATATAATGTATCATCTTACACTGAAGAGATTTTTTTCTTTCACTCGGGAAAAGGAAATATTTCACAGAGTGAAAACTGAACCGGAATGATGTACATACTTTATCAATATTATTTAACGTAAGTCATGTTGATCAGCAGCATCTTGGGCTATGAGGACGATCTTGAAGTGCAGTAAGTTTGTATTTTCTTTTATCCTGTCGTCCATTTTGAGTTTGTTAAGCAAGGATGAAAATTATGTGATGGTGAAGATGCAAGAGGCGTGAGCTGCCACTGGCCTTAACAAGAACCCTCGGGAACAACTGCAAATATTCCATTTTAGCTGCAAGCAACCTTGCCATAAGCAACAAGGTTCAGTGCATCTTGTGAGGACACCCTACAAAAGCGCTGTCTAGAGTTAGGGTACAAAGCTATTTGGAACTAATGTTGCTTCCTATGTTTTGCCACTTGTACCACAACCAGCAGCACTTCTTTCCCGCAACCACATAACAAGTGGTAGCCAATTATAAAGAGTTTTGTGGAATAAGTGACAGGAAAGGAATAGCACGAAGCTAATCACTGATACGAGAAATTTCATATTGAGCCAGAAAGCTTGTAGCAGAGCGCCAGGAGTCTCCTCTATGTATACGACCAGAAGTAAAGCCATTAGCGGTAGAGGGAGGGTCCAAGGAAAGAAAGTTTCCATCTAACCAGTGAATAATTTTCCAATTATTTTGTGTCTGTAGGTAACAGTGACTTTAACTACAACCCATTTGTATCTGACCCTACTGCTATTTGCACATTAGCAACTTTCCATGACTTTTCTCTGTCTCGTATTTGAATAAAAAGAAAGTTGACAATCCAGTATATTCAGAGAGTAAGAGAGAACTATATGCCAGATCTACTGAGCTTTGTTTTCTCTGAGAGATGTCATATAGCAATATCATCCAACAAAAAGATTTCACAGACATTAGCTCTGAGTTGTGAGAATTCCTAATAATGTCAGTTCAAAGGATCTCACGCTTGGCAGGAGAGGGAGAGAGAAAGAAGAAAATAATATATATACGATATTTTTCAGTGTGAATCATTTCTACAGGAACCATTGACAGAAAGAGCGAACCGAGACGTACCCGAGGCAGCTCATGTCTGCTCTATCCCGCCGTGACCCTAAGCCAGGTGGAGCTGCCTAAGGCTGGATACTACACACAAGATTTGTAGTCATGAAAATTACTCGATACGTATGTTCGCTGGGAGAGAAATGACTCCTTCAACACAGTCAAATCAAAGATGGATTTGTATATCATCTCTACTTTTATGTTTTCCCTTTTAGGTATTTTCTTAACAAATCTATACCATTTCATCTAAATTCCTTGCTAAGTCTTTCATTCATACTCTCCTTTAACACTCGCCCTGTACCGTAATCTTATTTGTAGCTTTGAACTTTAGTCTGTAATATGATATGTACCCCGAAAATTATGAGTCGTGACAACTAGAAGCACTTGAGAATATGATCACCATATCTTATATAACAGAAAAATTCTTTGATGATATTATTTTCTGCAAGAATCTTCGTTAATCTTTGTGTGCTGTCCATCATACTCGAGGACACTGCGA
This sequence comes from Panulirus guttatus, assembly GCA_032361385.1. Lineage (NCBI taxonomy): Eukaryota > Metazoa > Arthropoda > Malacostraca > Decapoda > Palinuridae > Panulirus > Panulirus guttatus. The sequence goes on along the minus strand of JAUUDW010650442.1, from coordinate 2,332 downwards.
TGGAGGCAAGCTGGGCGGTCTGTGTGTACCGAGCTCTGCTCACGTCACGCCACAGAAAACCAGGAGCAGTGCATGAGTTTTATTGGACAGCTGCACAATGCAGAAAGTTTTCCTTTTTGTCATGAATTCTTTCGCTCTTATGTCTAGTATCAGAGAATAGAAATAAAGTTATGTGTTGAGGTTTTTCGCTATAGATGCATTCTTTATTCTAAGCATGAGTTTTTCTGCTGTCTTTTGATGTTTTTTTAAAATCTATCAGCATCTTCTTCTTCTTCTTCTTCTTCTTCTTCTTCTTCTTCTTCCGTTTTCTTCTGTTTCCTTTTTTCTCTTGACTCAAATATTGAAAACAAAATTTTTCTTTACCTTCAGCTTTTTCTCTAACACTAACCAATACTTCCTGGCTGGCCGTAAGTCATTTCTCGTTCTGTTTTAACTACAGTTCACTTGTGCTTGTCGATCAACATAACACTCCACGCTGCTCCTTCTCAACCAACTTTAGCTGGCAGAAGTTAGTGAAAAATGAATACCAGTGCACCAATGCAGTTGATTTTTATCATTGTAGCTCGAAAGTAGGAAGAGTTACCCTGTATTCCAAGAAATGAGATATAAGATACATTTAGAAAACCAGTATATTATATCACTGCATGTGAAAATATGAAAACATAACACTTCTCATATTCACAAAGTTAGTGCATTCTATCTTTGCATCTTTCGAAGAAAGGTTCACTGATGGCATCATCAAACTAGCTTAAAGAACTTAAATTTTATCCTGGCACCATTTTTTATCGCTCCCCTGTAGACTTTCTCTATTAGTCCTTTGTGAACCAATGAGGCCGGTGACTAAAATTTCACGTATATTTACGTTGTAAAGTTTTCCTGAGTTTATTTCTTTGCAGCCACGCAGCAGGCGGCTGCGGCAGGCACCACCACCGGCAACAGGGACTTGAGGAGCTCAACCATTTAGGTTTATTTGACAACAAGGCGGACAGGAGAGGCGGTCGCGTCCCAGTCTGCCAGACCACAAAACTAGAGGGAGTCATGAAGACAGAGACACTCCGCCGCCAACATGGCCAAGTGAAACACAAATTGGATTCCCCTGAGGCTCCAGCGCAATATACGACATTCCCTGTGACGAGCCCAACGCGCCCGAGGACCGAGGCGTAAAACTATCTGAGTGTACGTCAAGGAGGATGAGTATACACAGGAGAGCAGCAGAGACCACTGACAGAGCGTGAGGAAGTCTTCCAACGAGGAGCTAACTCATCATACAACACGAGACGTGGTACACACCGGAGACGTACCATTCGCACCATATTGCATGCCGTCACCAGCGCACTGCATATTGAACGTACCTTCAGTATGCATATCAATACTTCCTAAACCGTAGAGGCCTAAACGCTGTAAACGCTGCGCCATCATCAAAATAAACCGCACACAGTAAATCATAATAAGACTGTCTTTATGCATGTATGAAGCCCACGTTCATAAATAATATCAACACTGGAACATCAGATATTTATTGCACGCCATAGAACAGCACTGACTCGCCACAAACATACAATATTTTCAGCTTAGAAATACCACACATTCTTTCCCCTGCCATGGAACACCTCACTCACTACTTACGTATTATATTTTCCGCACTAGAGCAGTACAAACAATAAACACCAGCTCTGGTATTCCAAAAACTTGGCAGCGACACACACTCTGTATAAACGCCCCATACTGTCAGCCTGTGTCGCTACATACGCACTACAAACATACAGTCATTTTCAAATTTTAGTCTTGCAGCGGCACGCGTCTCTCGTGCCGTTTGATACACGACACTTTCCCCACACACACACCATAGGCTGCGACCTGACGACGCTAAGCCGTTTCACTACTCTCAGTATAGCCCCAGCACATGACAAGAGCCTTACAGAGCTCAGTAACAGTATCAGAGAAGCACAGCGAACACATCACAGTACAGGAACAGCCATGGTTCATCAGGTAGTCCACCACTCACACACACACACACACACACACACACACACATTCACAGGCCGCCCAGGGTCGAGCGCATAGGTTCGAATCCTGGTTGCGGCAGCCGGTCCGCAGTCAACCCAGCTGTTCATCCGCCCCTAGGGTTCGTTCGACAAAATGGGTACCTGGCTCAGGCTAGGGTTTATATATAGCGTTAATGGGATGGCTTTGATTAGGGCCTCAGCTGCCCGTGCAGTCTCAGCTAACATAAACGCACACACACACACACACACGCACACACACACACACACACACACACACACACACACACACACACACACGCACACACACACACACACACACACACACA